>LHUT01001386.1:11693-21849 GCA_001412135.1 Silene latifolia subsp. alba
ACCGGGACGGAGGGAGTACAATGTATTGTGGAGAATGAGCTACTTACTTTTCATTAATTTATGGGAATGTTACCTGCAGAAAACAATAGCAACACCAGGGCGTGGAATCCTGGCCATGGACGAGTCAAATGCTACCTGCGGAAAGAGGCTTGCATCCATCGGATTAGAGAACACAGAGGCCAACCGCCAGGCGTACAGAACCCTGCTTGTTTCAGCCCCTGGTCTGGGTCAGTACATCTCTGGAGCCATCCTTTTCGAGGAGACCCTTTATCAATCCACCGTTGATGGTAAAAAGATTGTTGATGTTCTCATTGAGCAGAACATTGTGCCTGGTATTAAGGTGGACAAGGTCAGTATCGAAACTGACACTTGGGAGTTATAAAACTTGATTTGCTAATTTTGCATGAGAATGAAAATAATACTATGAACTTTAAAGCAACCTTTTGTAACTAGACCTTTGTAAAACTGACCTAACCCAAATTGACTAGAACTAAACCCGAAAATAACCCAACCCCCAACCACCGACCTAATCTGACTAGTATCTGAAAGGACTTGATAGTTGTGAATCTCTACGACCTAACCCAAGTGAGCTTTCTGTCGGGTCTACTAGTTGCAACTGTAATACGATTTGAAATTTAGAAGAATGCTCTGAAGTTGATACATTTTGCTACTGTCTCATACAATGAGAAGGCCTGATGCAAGAATAGTCATACTTGATCACTTTAATGGGCGGGTAATTGCATGGCTAACGCGTGGAGCTGTACTGATATATGTCTGACAGGGTTTGGTTCCCCTGGCTGGATCAAACAATGAGTCATGGTGCCAAGGTCTGGACGGACTAGCCTCCCGTTCTGCTGCATACTACCAGCAGGGCGCACGTTTTGCCAAATGGTAAACCACTCTTGCTTCTATGCCCTTTCTTGGTTTCCTGTCTGAAATCGTAACATAAACACTCACTGTAGTGTCCTTAGAAAAATAAAATAATATAAAACAAATAAAAATAGAAACACACCTCAATTTGGATATTTTGTGACTGCCTTGCTATTCTGCTATTTGTGAAGGCGTACAGTGGTTAGCATTCCTAATGGACCATCTGCACTGGCTGTGAAAGAAGCCGCTTGGGGTCTTGCTCGCTATGCTTCTATTTCTCAGGTAATCACACTGACGCATTCTCTCCTTTGTCTCTGAATTTTCTACTTTTGAATAAGTAGTTTATTAAGGCTAAAACAGCCACAGGAGTGCATAATGGACCTGCACACAGTGTAGGAACCAAGAGTGCAAATGAAACACACAAAAAAATAACCAACTCCAAACTCGAATTATTCATTCCGGTGTAGCTATAAGCTAATATCCTCCTTTGAGGGTTTCCACTTTCCAGTTGCACGAAGCGCCTGCCTCATCAAACATGCGTCTCAACACCTGATTATCGCAATTGTCCCTTTATCCCTGCGTGACTCCCCTACTTTCCTTTTTCTGCTATCCTATACCCTTCACAAGTGTTCTTCAAAACACTATATTTAGTATACCCACATCTTAGTTACAACCATGATCTAGATCTTTGGTCGATTAATTTGTGGGTTATGCAGGACAATGGATTGGTTCCAATTGTGGAACCAGAAATACTGTTGGATGGTGAACATGGAATTGACAGGACATTTGAGGTGGCGAAAAAAGTGTGGGCTGAAGTTTTCTTCTACCTAGCGGAGAACAATGTCATGTTTGAAGGTATCCTCCTGAAGCCTAGCATGGTCACTCCTGGTGCCGAATGCAAGGATCGCGCTACTCCGGAACAGGTTGCTAATTACACCCTCAACCTTCTCCGCCAGCGCATTCCTCCAGCTGTTCCTGGAATTATGGCAAGTACCCCCAAAACTCTAGTTAAACAAGTACATGTTTATTATACAAATTCGTACATGAGACTTAAAGTAACACATTCGAGCATCAAAAAGTATGTATACATTCTATAGTACTTTTGAAGCTTGACGATGTTACTTCCGAGTCAAATCATACAATGAGACAGTCTCTTGCAAGAAAAGGTTCTCCCACCGACTCTTCATATTACTCATATACATGTGTGTGACTGTGTGTGACTTGACTCTCAGACATGGGTATGACATTTAGGTGCCTCACTTTCAACCCAAAACATGAAACTTTCCATAAAATAGCAGAGGTTGAGTAGCATAACCTGCTACTAAATGCGAAATAAAAAATACAACTCACCCTTGTGCTTAAATCTTGTGGTGCAGTTTTTGTCAGGTGGACAATCTGAAGTGGAAGCAACCCTAAACTTGAATGCGATGAACCAAGCATCAAACCCGTGGCATGTATCATTTTCATATGCCAGAGCTCTCCAGAACACCTGCCTTAAGACATGGGGAGGACGGGCCGAGAATGTCCAGGCCGCCCAAGAGACCTTGCTAGTCCGCGCTAAGGCCAACTCCCTTGCTCAACTCGGCAAGTACACTGGTGAAGGCGAGTCAGACGAGGCCAAGGAAGGAATGTTTGTCGAAGGCTACACTTACTAAGCTTGACTATTAAACCGGAGTTCTATATGCTGTTGTATTTTACCCCCTTTTGTATTTTTCTCCCATCTTTTTACCATGGTGTACTCCTGTACTCCATGATTTCATGTAATGAAGCTACATTCAATCCTAGAAAGTTTGGAACAATTTTGCTCTTTGGCGTAAATTATTTTTATCGTTAAATATGGACAGAAAAGAAAAAAACATCAAATACAAAGCTTCCTGATGCTGAAGGAAAAACAAAGTATAGAATATCCACTTGGAATAGTACCAGGACAATCATTAAAAAAGAAAAAAGCTTTTATGCTCCGTATAAACTTAATGTTGTGAATAGAGTACCCAAATTACCATGTAAAAGAGGTACAGGCTGATATTTCCATGTCTTGAAATTCATCAGTCACCTAAATCGAGATTATTTTATAGTATGGACAGATAAGCTGGTAAAAGTACAAGATTGAAGGTTTCCAGAGAGGGAAAATATGGAATGCAACAGAAGTAACGCAAACTCTACGAGGATAGCAACGTCTTAGGTTTCATTGCACTCCAATACCCACCAACATCTTGGCACTCAGACAACCACAGATCAATGTGTTCTGTAATATGTTGTCTGACTTTGTTGACAGCATCAGGAGAGCTGCAACCTTTAGAGTCCCCTGAGTCGGAGAATTGAAATGTTTAGCTTGGTTCACACATGCAATTGAATTTCAACAATAAGTTCAAGCTAAAGTAATGGCACATCTAAAAAAGGTAATTTTAAAAATCTAGTGAGGGCAGCAGACAAATTTCTTGAGTTTTCGGACGTATTTCAATGAAACTGGCAATTCTCAAAAATTTCACGGGGTATGGACAATATTTTACTTTCTGCCTTTTCTTCTTCCGCATTCCCCTTCTCATGTGAGTGTGACAAACGCACAAAACCGTCTCAACTATTCCTCTCTCATCTTGACACTAATTGGCGCCATCTCTCAACTGTGCCAAAAGTATCAAAGTATTCCTTCTCGTATCTCATCATTGACAGAGTTCAACTTTGCTCAGCTAATAGCTCGAGGAAAGATTACATCTACCACGTAAATTTGGTTGTCCAGTGCTACATCTGTCCCTAATTTGGTTGTCCACGCACATTTTATGGCAATCTCACATAAAATAGTGGAAAGTAATATCTTTGTGCAAAGAGAGTAATTTCGGGGGAATATAAAAACAGTAGGACAGTCATTGAGAAACAGATGGATTCTGAATAACTTAAAAAAAAAAAAAAGCATTCTCAAAGGTTGATGGCAAGCAAGACCTTATAGAACAAAGTATGAGACTACATCCATTCCACTTATACTTGCCTCATTGACTTGGGTGAGCAAGCGATGTCGACTTTCCAATATATTCTCGTAATATACAGTTACTATTCCCACAACATCACTATAATCTTCACATAAGCTGAATGTTACGGACTATGGAGTACTCATGGAAAACAGTAAATAGCATCCCTGTAAGGTGTAGCGTACCTGCCATACTCACTGGTGACTGTGGGCAACCCCGCACATCAGAGCAATGGCCACAATTATGACACGTGATGAGATAAGAAGGCACTGAAATTACAAACAAGACTTTATCAGGACCGAGAAATTAGAATTATTGAATCCGCATGACTGCATCATAATGTCCATTACTCTAACTAAATATCTCAAAAGCCCAACTAAATGTGAAAGGAAACATATATGTTCAACTAACAATCTGATCAACTAATTAATACAATCAAATTCTCGATGAAGTAAAGTAAGACGCATTCGTCAGTTCAGAATTCAATAACTGTTTAAGAGCATATGAGTATGCATGACTTCAGATAAGAATATGAATTTCCAATTTAACAACAGAAGTCTTCCGGGCACCAATTTAAGGCACGAGAGTGCAACAGCTCATTAATGAGAAGCTGGTCTGGTACCTCCAAAGCTGAAAAAAATAGTCATTTTTAAAATGAAATTTATCGACTTTTATATAGAAGTTACTCACTGCCTGGGGATGAGATCTGTTTCGATGCACGTCTCCAAGGGTCTTGTGAGCCATTCGCAAACACTATCTTTGAACCTGACATTTACAAGGCAGATTAACTAAATACAACAACATTACCCAACAAATAGCGAGGTAACGAGGGTCGAATGTAGGCAGCCTTATCTCTGTGTTGCTAACACAGAGAGGCTGTTTCCAAATGACCCAAGGTGTGAAGATTCGTCGCAAATTGCATTGAATGACTGCTACTTCACAGTGAAAAGATGCAGCCAGTTTAGTAAGCCATTTTGCTTTATTCCACCATAAACCCCAAAGAAGAAGAGTCACAGGGTTCATCAGAAATGGAGGAAGCGCAGATTAACTAAACAATTAAACAAATTCTCAGGACAACATAGTTCAGTGGATTACTACACGACCACAAAGTCATATTTTCAAGGGTTTATGGATGGAACTAACCAAATCCCTTTAATAGGGAGAAAGTACATTCCAAAGTTTAAGTTTCACTTAATGTGTCTGAAACTCAATTTAAGGTCTTGGATTCTTACTTAACAATTTTTGTGCTGCCAGCTCTGTCGAGATAATGAGGTGGTCTTTCAGCTTCACCAAACATAAAGCATCTCAGATGCACACAACACAATTTAACAACAGATGGGAAGGCAGGTTCACGAACCTGCTATCTGCAACCCTCCATAATATAAGTTAGTTGCCTCAACCTCAGGGTATACATTACCGCCGAAAACATTCCTGCAAAGGTCCAAATGGTACCTGCATATCCAAATTTAACAGCAATTATAAAGTAAAAGCATTAAAAATACTAAAACTTCCATGGTCTTTGCTGACCTTAGATCAATTTTTCACTCTATTGACATGAGATTTGAGAATTTTCCCACTATGGTGAACTAAGGGCTAAGGTATACAATTGTCAAGATCCATCTAAATTAGTGACATATTTAAGCATAGTGAAGAGCGAAAAGTAATATCAGTGTAAATTGTAAGGCGAATTATGCAAAAGTTACACACAATTAATCATGCTAAAAACCATTTGTGTTACATTACATTTAGGCCACCAAAGTGAGAACTCAGCAAGGAATTAGTGAAAAGTATGAGCACCAAAGTGAATTTTTCCTGAAAAAAATATAGAAGGCATACGAGTAAAAACATACAGGAGCATGCCATTACAAGAAAGAAAAAACAACCTTGTGTCAATTTTAGAAGATCGAATACTATCATTTGCTGGAGCCACCTGGAAATATGCAACTTCGCTGCAAACTTGGAACCACCACAATCTGTCTTCACTATCTTCACCAACAGTAGAGTTCTTCAAATGCTCTTGGCTATATGTTTTAACACTGGCACCAAAGGTTTCAATATAGAAGTCTTTCACATATGAAGCATAAACAGCCTGTATATAAAGAGACAAAATTCAATAAGTAGACTCACCTAATTCCTCGGGGAAAAGGAGGACACAGACCGACATAGAGAGATTACATTTCAAAGAAAATGCACAGAAAGAACTTCCATGTCACACATGTAAATGAAATACAAATCTTCCCTCATAGAGTCATAGGTAAATAGGTGAGAATATGTATAGTGAGGCTGACTTGGCTTCACATTACTGGATAAAACAGACAGCCATTTTGAACAAAATGGTTGTGCTTGTTTTATGTGAAACAACAATTATTCAATGCAATTCTTGATGCAACTTGCATTATGGACCATCCAAAAGCGGCCTCACTGTGTTATTAACACAAAACAAGGGTAACGCTACGCACATTTGATCTCCCTTACCCTGTCATTTGTGGGAGTCATTGAAGCACTAAGACGCCAAAAATTCAACAACAATTTACAAGAAGTCAAAAAATGCTCCTCCGTGAAAAATTTGCAAAAACATACATAAATCTTAGCAGACTTGGTGATATGACTGATATCAGGAAAAACAGCGACAGAATACGCTGAATAGTCGTCAAGGTGGTGTACATTGTAGGATATTAGAAGAATGGAGAAGAGCATACCACCAAATCTTGATTAGCCTTCTTAGCTTTAAGCAAAGGAGGGCACAACTTATCTGGATTTCCATATTGAAACTGCAAGGTTTTGGAAAAAGTGAACAACTGAAAAAGCACACCACCACACGGAATCATGGAACAGAAAATTTATAGATTATTCCTACCGCCATAACTGCAGCATCAGCCAGAAAAAGGAGAAAATCGCCATCAACTTTCAACTGAAAGAAAGTGAAAAGAAAAATATGAGAAGGGAATTTTAGTTTAAAACTTTAAATTGGCAACAACCAAACCATAAAAGATGACGAGACAATACAACATGGATATAGTTCCAATAAGGACTGTAACACGGATAAGACCCTACCTCAGATGCACCAAAGAGTGACTTTATTTCCTTTGCATTTGCCTTCAGTCTTTCTTCAACAAGCTGTGTAACTTCTTGCAATGCAGCTTTACATTCTGGGCCGGCGGAGATACCAACCTACACAAGAGTATCAGGATGAAAGCAAAAAAAAAAAAAAAATTGTTCAGCGCAGAGTCTTTGCCTAAAAGAAGCGCAACAAAGTAAATCATAAGTGGAGTTTATTATAATATAGGAGTATAAGATAGCCATTGAGATATAAGTACAGTACATGCACCTGTTGATCAAACTCTGTGAAGTTATAAACGGCAAGGACCACAGCAGAACTTGCAAGACTTCCACAGGTCAAATGTGGAAACTTCAGGCGGAACCACGCGCTGAGAGCTCCAGCGTAAGACCCACCAAACACAAACCACGGATTTTCAACATTTGACCGATTCAGCTTACGGTTTAAGGACTCCTGTAACCACAACAAGAGAGCCTTAATCCCCAATTGATTTGGAATCAGCTAGCACAAATCATTATTTGAAATCTTCAATGATAGGTAAAATAATGAAAATAAAAGAAGGAAAACAGAAAAAACGGAGAAAAATACTAATAAAAAGGAGGATATGAATTACGGAGTCCTATATATATGATAAATTCACAGAATCAAGGTGGTCATACTCATAACTATGCAGAAAACTTTATGATAAAAACATTAAGATGAAAAAGAAAACCACCAAAAGACAACATTTTAGAGCTTCCAACAACAAATAAAACTGGATGTGGATAATAAAACCAATACGGTAGGGTGGCTGAACAAAAAGCTCCCGAACTCCAATGATCCAATCATCCAAAACGAGTTATTCAAACGGGTATGAGGTACCATTGAGATCACAACTAATGCCCTTGAATCTAGATTGTAAGGTCTTTTGAGAAAATTATAGATACTATTAGTCACCTAAGGTCTCCCGCAACAAACGCCAGATCTTCCCAACTTCCCAAGATAAGAACGGCCACCCCAGCGCAGGCAATCTTGACAAAAGCCAAAGGTGTTTCTGATAAAGGCTCTCCTAGGCCTCACTGTCTGACTGCTAGGATTGAGACTGTGTGAGATAACAACCGACGACCTTAAAGTTGAAGGATTAAAATAAAAATACAACGGGAGACATAAGATCATACCTGATAATATTGTCGGAAAGAAGCTAAATCAAAGAGAGCTTGCTTAGATGAAAGATATCTAAGATTTTCAGTAGTGTGTGATTCAAATGGAAGGCTCTTTCCGTAGTATCGATGTTCAGGAGAAACAATTGCTGCTCCAAACTTCTTTGCTAAAGCCTGTAGTTGACAGCAGTAGAAGTGTACATGTAATGAATTAATGGAAGAAAATAGCTGAATACACAGTACAATTCTTAAAAACATATTGACTATGCTGATTAAGAACCATGAAATAATGAAACCATGCCTAAGACTGCAACTACCACATCAGACAAAATGAAAGAATACAGTGAGAATAAGTGTACTCACACATAGATAGTCATTGGTTATCCCATTACATGAATATTCACCGCAAATTTGCAAGAATATCGGTCCATCAGCGGATCGGAAATCATCAAGAAATTCATAATATCGTTGCTCAAATTGTCGATGGTCCTGCAAGTAGCGATGTCTAAGATATTTATCAACTGCAACGTTATCACCCAAGGTTATGTATGTTACCTCAGTAAATTACATGAGATAGCTAAATTATAGACATTGTTTACACAAGGAGGAAACAATTTGAATTTGGAAATATATTATGAATGCTTGAACTACAACGATTGTTGAGACTTTAAATTTAACCCAAGTGACAGCATTACGACTCAAGTATAAAGAATCCTAATGACCCCCCAGCCCGAATAAAAGTACTTCAGAAGTATTATAATTTGCGAAGTTAGTTTAAAAAGGCGTGAGGCACACTGAGGCGACAAGATTCCTTTGGCGACAAGACGCATTAGTATTAAGAATTAGACCTTAAATCATTTATTGAGTCTCAAGTCTCAACCATAAACTTAGACTTGCATTTTCACGTGATTTCAGTGCTACAAAGATTAAGAGCTAAGCTAGAACAAAGAGCAATCAATGGATATATGGGCATTCGCGTGAGACATTTGTTTCCATAATTATGAATGGATTAACTAAGGTGAATTTCGAAAGGAAAACAGAAAGTGACGTAAACAATCATAGTGCAAAGCTATAGCACATTAATGCCCAAATCAATCAAACTATCCAAACAATTTTCTAACAATTACCCATCTACTATACGTGGGTAACAATTCAACTTTTTAAACAAAATTACCGAAAACATCTACTCTGTACCTTCCATATTAATTGCGAGTGGTATTTTAATCCGAGGAAAACAAATGATTGTGACGGAGTGAGTAACAGTTTTTTTTATAATAATTACAGAAAACCAAACTTGAATGCAAAAAGGAAAAAGGAGGGATAAGAAGAAGATACAAAAGGGGAGAAGTGATCGAGAGATTGATTAAACCAGTGTTCTTGGGTGGTCAGATATTTGTCACCATTGTAACGCAGACGAGAGGAGATATAAGCCGTTGAAGGAGATAAGTGTGTGATTAATATTGAAAATAATAAAATTGGTAATTTTAACAACAATGGCGTCGGCGTCGCCATGACCGACTTTACCCACTTCATCTATTTCTTCATCGTCATAGATACTACTCCGTACATCCGTACCAGATCCCTCTCGAGAGTGGATAATCGGAAATGTATAACTCACTTGCCTTCCCACTCTCCTTTGCACTCGCACTTGTTATCCATTTACAGCTTCAAACAGATACTATCCGTTTACAATGAGACGGATTGCTTTTTAATAGGGTGCTCTTCAATTGAACAACAAACTCAGTTGATGTATTATAAAACTGCTTTTATATACAACTTATTTAGTATATTTGAGCTTTGTTATAAAGTTATCGAGCTCTACTAACAAAATTATCGAGCTATGATACAAAGTTATCGAGCTTAACAGAAAAATTATTAAGCTCAATAACTTTGTACTATAGCTCAATAACTTGTAAAATAGCTCAACAACTTTGTGTAAGAGCTCAACAACTTTGAGGCGGTTGTACAATGCTACTATACAACTGGTTGTAGGATAGTATTTGTGAACAAAGAGATTTGTTTAATTTTTGTTTAAGAACAAGGTATAGTGATGAAAAGATAACAACAGTTTGTGTGTAATTAATACGGAGTAAAACAATAAGTCTTGCTAACCCGTTGAGAAAAAG
>LHUT01001387.1:3806-17151 GCA_001412135.1 Silene latifolia subsp. alba
ATGAAGGGGAAGAGCTTTTCGCTGATGCTCATGTTTTACCAGCAGCTATACTGGGAGCCTCAGCTGCCAGGACGATAAAAGACGACTACATGCTAAATAATAACCTATCAGCCTCCATATCTTTTCTCGGGACCGAGTATGGAGCGAGAGCACCAGTGGTGGCTGCGTTCTCGTCTAGAGGCCCAAGCCTCGTGGACCCGAATGTCATTAAGCCTGACATAACGGCACCAGGGATAAACATTCTAGCTGCCTGGCCTCCAATCACACCCCCTACTGAGCTAAAAGGTGACAACAGAAGGGTTTTGTTCAATATAATTTCAGGAACTTCAATGTCTTGCCCTCATCTAAGTGGCATTGCGGCACTGATAAAATCGGTTCACCGAGATTGGTCACCGGCTGCAATAAAATCTGCCATTATGACAACAGCTTACACTCATGACAACAAAGGCCACCTTATTTCAGATACATTTATATCCAACAGTACCAAGTTTGCAACCCCGTTTGCATTCGGGTCAGGTCATGTGAACCCGGAAAAGGCTTCAGACCCCGGCCTAGTTTACGACATTACAAGTGAAGACTACTTGCAGTACTTGTGCAGTATTAGTTACACTAATGATCAGGTCTCTATTTTGGCTAGGAAGAACTACACCTGCCCAACTCCTGCAAAGGGTATAAGACTCCAGCCCGGTGATCTAAACTACCCTTCATTTGCTGTCATTTTCGAGCCAGGTAGACCAGAAAAAACCAGATTTACCTACAAAAGAACAGTTACTAATGTAGGAGCTTCCGAAATTAAGTACAAGGTATCTGTAAAGAAGCCTAAGGATGTTAAGGTGGTTGTCAAACCTAAGGTCTTGAATTTTAAGGCACAGGGTGAAAAACTGTCTTACAAGGTGACTTTTACTGGGACAGGAGCGAAAGTAACTACCAGGGGCGCTTCATCATTCGGATCTTTGGTTTGGGTCGGTGGAAAATATAGTGTGAGAAGTCCCATTGCAGTAACTTATCAATAGTTAACTTATCAATAGTTTCAAGATTGATATTCCTCTTTCTTTGGTTCCACAGTTCACATTATTTACGGAACCAGAGTTGCATCATGCTGAAGATATGCACTTTTTTTATAGGCATTGTACTTATTGAACTTACTATTATATATTGGGGGGAAGGGATTTAACTGTATACTTACAATCCGATGGATTAATTCTGATTTATGTCTAATTATTTTCAAGTGTATTGATTGTCTAAAGTCTGTTTTCTCCTCGGCATTAGTACTTAAATCTAAATTTGCCTTAAATTGTGTAGCTATGATATAAGTACTACTTTAGAACATCCAAACATGTTTGCACATTATGATGAATTATAAAGGTTTTCATAATCTAACAGATTAATAAATGAATAAATTATTACTGAAATGTTTTTACAGGCTAATTTGACTTGATTAGTTCCAACATATTGTAGTTCATTCCAAGGCAACGATTTTGCATCGGTAAGAAAACAATAACAGTATGAACAGCTCAGGAGATACTTACAAGTCTAGCACGTCTAGTATTAGGGTCGACTTCTGCCCGAAGTCCAATCTCAGCAAGTTGAGGAACATCAACAACTCCTTGCATCTCCAATCCAGCCACGACTCGCTGGTTTTCCACATTACCTTCAAGTAAATTCTTAGCACACCAAATGCCCCATTCCCTAAGAAAGGAGTTATCTTCATCAAGAACACATTGCTGTAGAATCAGAATAACGCCATTCTTCTGTCTAATATAATCTTGTACATGCTTTCTTCTGTACGAACAGTTCCCAATAACAGCAACTATGTCTCTTCTGAACCCCTTGTATGGACAAACTTTCAGTAACTCGACAGCTGGCATTTGGCTCTCGTCTTGCCTTGCGGTTCTCCTGATCGAGGATGGAAGCTCTAGTTCACAAAGGAGTTTCAATAGCAGGTCCAGCAATCCGTTGGATACCAGTGTATTAACTACAGAACTGTTATGTGCACATGTATCTTTCAAGAAAGTCAGTGAATAACCTAAAATATCGACAGTAGTAGACCCTGTCGGCAAACCAGACTGACATCTGCTGTGAAAATCAACAGCTTTGACCGCTGTCTCAAATATACCAAGAATATTTAGAGCAAAGTCGGTACTGATATTTATTTCATTCCGTCGCTCATTAAAAATTTCAGAGACCATGCGCAAATGATAAGCTTGGGCTGAAGTCAAGTGAGTAGCGTTCCGTTCCACATCTCCCAAGTCTTCAGATGAAACATTTTCACTCAGCATGCCGAAGAGCACAGGGAAATGCGATTCCTCTAAGCAAATTCTGGAGATCAGTAGCTTCAGCCAATTTTCTCCAAACCCAACTGCATGAAATTACAGAAGGCAAAGTCGTTTAGAACTCGACTTGTAAAGCTAAAGGCTAATTTGAAATTTGAACAAAGGACATACAACAAAAACAAGGGTGCGTGAGGTAAAAGAGTAACCTTCTGAGGCTGTCGAAACAATTTCTGCGATTATTGCCAGTCCTTGACTTTTACAAAGCTCAGAAAACAGTTCAGAGCTACCATCACTACATGTGTAAACAATCATAGACAAAGGATCACATGTCTCCCCTCTGCGAACTCTAGCGATTCTCAGAAAGACATTAGGAAAAAATCGGTCCCAAATAGCACGCTGATGTCTGTCCCCAGCCAATGATATATTTGCTAGCACCTGTAACGAGGCACGTATGGTCCCATATCCAAAGTCATCACAATCAAACCCCACGCCGTGGATAACACCTGAAACAACTTCAACTCCGTTCAGTTCAATAAATAAGTTCTGGTTTACCAACTCTCCTGCACAAAGGTTTCTGAGTAGTCTAAGAGACAATACAAGTAGGTCATCATGAGTAGATGCACAAGCAAAAGACTTCGAGAGCTGCAGTGCAGCTTGGATAATGTCCTTGGATGCGAGACTTGATCGACCTTCATCACTTCTACAAGTTCTAATAAGAATTTCTAGTGATTCATTCAATGTTGAGGAATTTGAAGTCTTTATCAAAGACTTAAGAACATCTTCAGGAATGCTCAACTCTTGGGATAATGTAGCATCCATTTCCTACAGAAAATCGAAAAGGAAGTAATGGGTGCAAAAATCCTATTTATATAACACTCGTACAGAATCCAGCCCATTATAGACAATAGGTTACTAAACTACTCCCTCCTTTCGGTCTAATTTATTACATTTAACCAAACATGTGAGGGAGAAGTCGCAAAACTCGAAAACTGTAGTGAATTGGACTGAACGGACGGTGTACTCGAAAAATTCATTTCTGCAAAATTGACAAGTGATCCTAGCAACAAAACCACTTTAAGGGTGTGTTTGGATTAAGAGATTTGGAGGGAAAAGAAAGGGAGGGAGAGTAGGGGATTTAAAATCTCTTGTTTGGATAGCAAATAAGGGTAGAGGGAAATGGAGGGGGAGAGATTTGGAGGGATCCAATTTCCTTCCCCCAAGCCTAATCAAAATCTCTCTATAATAGGCAAGATTTGGAAGGAATTGTATCCAAACACCCACATCCCATTTGCCCTTCCCTTCTCTCCCCCCCCCCTCCCCCCCCCCCCCCCTCTCCCCCCTCNACCCTCATTTGCTATCCAAACAATGGATTTTAAATCCCCTACTCTCTCTCCCTTTCTTTTCCTTCCAAATCCCTCAATCCAAACACACGCTAAAAGGATTCAACTATTCAAGATATGTAAAGCAAACAGATGAAAACCAATGTAAGTACAAATACACCTATAAACTGGTGAAAACTACAGTACAAACTAGCTTATACTCTCTCCGTCTCAGTCATTTGTTTACCTTTGATTAAAATATAGGTAAAGAAAAAAAAGGTAAACAATTGATTGGGACGGAGGGAAACCTACATTAGCATCAAATAGATGAAAACAAAATCTTGTAACAACTACAAAAGAGATTTAACCATGAAACAGAAAACAATTCAACAAAAACTTCAAAAGATTCAATCTTTCTTCTAAAATTCCATAAATTGTGGCAAACCCATTAACAAATAGTCCTCCATTGATAAGTGCAATAATTAAACATAAATGTTCAAATTTTAAGCTGTAAAAAGAGCAAAAAGAGTGTCTTACATTAGTTGGATACTCCATGGAAGCATACTCGTTTAACCGTCGATCGTGAATCTTTCGATAAGTCGACTAATTTATACGATTCGTAGCAACAGACATCCGGGCTGGGCTAAATTATTCGGATAACGGGTTAATTTTGGGTCTTTAGTTCGGTGTTAAGTCGGGTTATTCGGGTTTGTCAATTTTTTTAGGTCTACTTTTAATACTCCGTAATACTAGTATTTTACTTAACAAAAAACTTAGGGTGTTGATTTTCGCAGTACACATTTTACTCATCACAGTACACAATTATACCCTTTTCATTTCTCTTCCCATTTTTCCTCTCTAATCTCTTTCTAATGTTTTCTCTCTAATTTCAAACATTTATTCTCCTTTAATTTCACAAAACCACTAATCAGATAGTTGATGTCGATATTGGGGGAGGGGAGCGGTGAAGTGTTGCACTAATGTGCCATGGATTGGGAGTAAGTTGGTTGGATAATTCACATTGGTTGTACGTTTTCCCATTGTGTACTACATTATCATTTTTATTTTTTTTGAAACATGTGTACTACATGATTAATTGAGTCAGTGACCACCAACAACACCAATTACTATATACAGTACATCGGAAAAAAATCCAACCATGTACTGCACTGACTGACGTCGAATCACACCAGCAATGACGCTAACCACCTCAAACTACACTGACGACGCCTAGCCATAAACCACCACCAATAAACCCCATCATACTATACTAATTAGCCCTTAATTAATTTAAACATAAACCTTAATTAAAAGGGAATAAAATTGTAAGGAATAGTCAATTAAATTATTAATATGAGATTAACGAATTAAATACTTACTCTTCATTCGAATAATCGTTCATAATAGAAGGATTTAAGGAGTTTGAAGAAGGTTGATGCGTCGACAATAGAGAGAAGGTAGAGAGAATTAGGTTTTGTTGTTTTTTAGTTGAGGGTATAAAAATGGAAAGTTTGGTGTAAAAAGTACTGTAATGAGTAAAAATCGTACTGCGAAAATAAATTACGAAAACTTATTAGATCGTCTTTAGAAAATACACATTTTACAAATATTGGCATAAATTGATGACCAAATAATTTTGAGACGGTCTTTCATGATGAGAATTTAAAGTGTACTCATTTTATGATCGATTATGACTATTTTTACAACCTGATCCAAAATTATTCATATAGGTTTTACTTTAGATATTTGGCATTATTTTTACTTTAAATTGTAAAATGATTATTACAAACCGTCTCCTGAAAAACATACTCGTTTTAGAAATAAAAAATTGAAGACCAAGTATTTTTAAGACCAGGTCATAGTCGTACTAGAACACTAAAACGAGGTATCCTATGACCTCGGTTAGAGCTGACCCGGCTCGACCCTACCCACCCAACGAGATCCTCTTGCCTACATTCTGGCCTCGCCCCTTCCCCCTCCATGGCCTGGCCCGGGTCTCAAAAGCCAAATCCGGCCCGCCCTTGGCCTGTATATTTAGTAAAAAAAAAAACACAAATTCTCACTTGTGACGGACACTATCCGTCACAAGTGAGTGACGGATCACTTCCCTCTCACACAAATGCAAGTGGGAGGATACGTGGGCGAAAATGGAGCGCCCCACTTGCCTCCCACTTGCATTTGTGTGAGAGGAAGGTGACCCGTCACTCACTTGTGACACATAGTATCCGTTACAAGTGAGACTAGCTGGAAAAAAAAAATACACAAGCCGCCGGCTTGACCCGCTATCAGCCCACCCTCCACCCACCACGGGCCTAGCCCGAGTCAATCATACTGCCTTCCCGGCCAAGCCCGTCCCTCCCTCTGCACAGTTCGAGGCCTAGCCAGGTGAGCCTGGCCCACCATTGGATCAGCCTGGCACGGTCCAAACCCCGGCCCAAAGACAGCTCTAATCTCGGTCAACCCCCTATGACTCTATGAGCATCAAAATCGTCCTTACAGTTACGGACTTCCTTTACACAATTACACCTAAAGAAAAGGGAACGTAGTACCAACGCTAAACCCATACCATACCAAGGTATACCAAGGTAAGGAAGAATAAAAGGCTCCAACTTCGACTGATTTCCTGGTTTTGCTTACATTACAACTTTACTAGTGAATAATCAATCATGCAGCTCACTCTTGAATTTGGGTACTTTTCTTTTACTTTATCTATTATTTCAGCTTTTATTCCTTGTTTCTATGCATTTCTGTAATTTTTCAGCTTTTATTGTATTGGAAGTGGAATTTCATGTGCCAAGTTTTAATTTAATTTCTGCTATTTATAAGTGATTATTAATGATTTTGTTAAAAACCCTTGAATTTTTATGCATTATGAGCTCATCTTAATGGAAAAAAAGTAATCTTGCCTATAATTTAAGTTGTTAAGCTTCTAAAACTTGCAATAACTAAGTATTTAGAGCTTGTAATCTTGATGAATTGCTATATTAAAGCGAAGAATTACAAAACTCCCTCCGTCCCAATCATTTGTTTAACTTTAAACAAATGATTGCGACCGAGGGAGTCAAATGTGGGGATGAAGCCTAAAATGTCAATGTTATGTTGTTATGGTTAATTAAAGTTTGCCTAGTCATCTTTCTTGTAAGGAATGATTTAAAATTTGATGTTGAGGTATGGAAGACTGAAAAAACATGTTGGTTTTCGGGGTTTTTCAGAGTGGGGAAGGAGGGAAGTCGATATTTTTGCTATCGAAATTTAGAGGAATTAACCTTGTTATTGTTTGATGGCTATTAGGGTTTAGTTGGTGATAAAGAGATGTTGAAGTTGGTGTATGAATCGTGTTAAAGGTCGATACTTTGGTATATCGGTAGCTATGAAGCTTGTTATCATTTGATAGCTGTAAGGCCGGGAGGGTTTAGTTGGCCACAAAGTTGTTTAATTGGTGTATGAATCATGTTAAAGTTAATATTTTGCCATCCAAGCTTGTTATCATATGATAGCGATTAGAATGGGTGTATTAATCATGTTTCAACAGACTTGAAGACTCTTCTAATAAGGGTATGTTTGGATAGCAAAAATGGAGGGAAAGGGAGGGGAGGGGGAAGGAGGGAAGGGAAAGGGAGAGAAGGGATTTTAAATCCCTCCAAATCTCTCCCCCGCCATTTCCCTTCACCCTCATTTGCTATCCAAACAAGGGATTTTAAATCCCCTACTCTCCCTCCCTTTCTTTTCCCTCCAAATAACTCAATCCAAAAACACCCAAAAACTATAGCTGGTAGAATCCGGGAAAAGAAATCGAGAAATAATGATGAAAGCCTTAGATAAGTTTTCACTTGATTAAAATGTAAACTGTCCTATAGGTTAACTTGGGTGAATTATCATTCATTCTGTTGTTACTACTGGGATGATGGTTATTTAAGCTCCATAGTATACATATGGAAAAAAAATACGTTCGAAGATATAAATGGGGTAAAGAGAGTATATGTCAACATGTAGGTCATGGTGCTGATGGTTTGTTCGTAAGGCTGTATTGCTTTAAACTTAATTACCAAATGCCAAATCACGGTAGGAGTTTTATGATCAGTGATGTAGGGATGTTTTGGAATGGAAACTTTACGGTATAAAATGCAATTTTTATTGATAGCATCTAAGACTCGGGTCCCAAATTCTCTAGCATGTCACTGGTTCTGATCTAAACTCTAAAGTTTATACTGATCATGTTTACTTGACTGCAGTATTGAAGTACTGTGGCGTTTTGATCTGACGTTTGGTTTAGTGTTTGTGGTTAAATTCTGAAAGCCATTTAGTTATTGGCTATCCCTTTCGAAAAGCCGGAAAACATTCACTGCTTTAAGGTATTGAGCCATCTTTGAGAATTGTCATGCATTAAAGGGACTTTTGACTGGAGTTACCTGCTATATCCTTTCCTTCTGGCATAATCTCACAATTTTAAGGATTGTTCTTGACTATATCGAACTTTGGTATCTTAATGATGTTCGTGTTTTGTGTAGAGGCGGCCTTGAACTTCTGTGTGACTCTGTAAAGGTCCATAATGTGAACGTCGACCTAATTGATGGTGAAGATAAGGTAAATCAAAGAAAATTCCTTCAAAAAAAGTAAAGAAAAGAAAAGCAACTTATGTGAAGTACTTGAATGACGTACGCTAATACCTTACTGTCCGATTCATTTTGCAGCTAACGATGAAAGGACTGTTGTCGTGGGTTCGAACAAACCTGATAAAAGAGAGACCAGAGATGTTTATGAAAGGAGATACTGTGTAAGCTCTGATGTTATTATACACTGTAGCGCTTTCGTTTTTTGCTGTTTCTCTGGTTTTGAGCCATACATGAAAAGGCCGACACGTTAGACGGGGAATGAATATGGATTTGGGCTGTCCATCTCATACAAGACAGTAAGACACCGATGTTCCAGAATCCAGCATTAACAGTCATGCTGTATATTTGTGCAGGAGACCTGGAGTTCTCGTGCTGGTGAACGACTGCGATTGGGAACTCAGTGGACAGCTTGACACGATGCTAGACGACAAGGACGTGGTCGTCTTTATCTCCACTCTACACGGGGGATAATCTTTCTGCCATTCCCACTAGTATAGAGTCGCTTACTCGTTTTTCTTGGAACATGTACCCGACTTGATAGTAGTATTGATAATAGAAATAAACCTCAGAATTTCAGCTGATTCATTTGTGACCGAATTTAATATACATGTTTAATTTCCAAAGATGAATCGGATGTCGGAAAAACTTTGAGCTCCAGTTGATTTTGAAGGAAGAAAAGGTATGTATTGTTAGAGAATAATTAGTATAATTATTCTTGTAGATATTTTCTGTTACTAGTTTCTTTAGTCAAAGGTTGTATCTTATCTTCTCCCTATTTACTAGCTTAATACTAGGAAACTAACTCCCTAAACCTAGGCTATTAGATATCCTGTAAACAGTATATAATGTTGTACTCTCCTCATTGTTATACACAATTCTATATATACAATTTCACATTCTCTACATGGTATCAGGAGAAAGGTTCGATCTCCGTCTCCATCTCTAATTTTTTTCCTTTTCCTCTACCAACGTGTTCCTCGACACAACTTCCTCATGTCGACACACACAATACCGAACGCTGATGAGCCCAACAAACCAATCGTGCTCGTCAACATTCATGCCGTCACCAAGTTTGATGGATCCAACTACCGGCAATGGCGCACTCAGTTTGAAGCGCTGCTGCAAGGTTATGCTCTATCATCCTTCATTGATGGCACCCCCCCTCCACCAAAACTCCTTGAAGACAAAGATAAACAACCCACACCCAATCCGGCGTACCAAACTTGGTTCAGGCAAGACCGACTCTTATTCGGTGCTGTGGCAAGTACCCTCGCCTCCCCTATTAGTCCTATTCTAAATCGTTTAACCACCACCCAAGACGCATGGGATGCTCTCGCATCATCCTATGCTCGTCCCTCCCGTGGCCATATTAAGCAACTCCGTCACAAACTTAAACATATTACCAAAGGAACCTCCACCATTACTGAGTATATGAACAAGATTAAGGAAACTGTTGACGACCTAGCCTTACTCGGTACCATTCTCTCGCAGGAAGACATTACGGACCACATCATAGATGGATTGCCCTCCTCCTATCAATCCGTCATTGATGCCGTCAATGCTCGCGATACCCCGATTAGTTTCTTTGAATTTCATGAGAAACTCATAAGTAAGGAACTCCTTCTCCAGCAAACCGAAGCCTCCCAAACCACTACCTTCCAACCCATGGCCCATGCTACCCATACCCGTTCTTCCGCTGCCTCTCACTCCCACAACCAACGTACCCCTGCCACCCCTGCCATCGACACTACCCCTAACCAAAACCCCAAAAATCCCTTTAAAGGGAAGTGTCAATGGTGCCATGTTCAAGGCCATACCTTGTCTTACTGCCCCATCTTCAAAGCTCTCTATCCGGATATTCGTGTTCCACCCTACCCTCGTACTCAGACCCCTCAACCATCCTCTGCCCAAGCCCACCCTACAACCCTTAACCCGCAACCTGTTCCATCCCCATGGCTTCTTGACAGCGGTGCCTCGCACCATGTCACTGCTGATCTTGCTAATCTCTCGCTCCACTACCCCTATGATGGCACAGACGAGATAGTTATTGGTGATGGTTCGGGTCTACCAATATCGAACGCTGGTTCTGTTTCTCTTCCTTACTCCCCTAATTCCTCTTTTCATTTAAATAATGTTCTTCATGTTCCTCAAATGCATAAAAATATTATTTCCGTCTCTCAATTTTGCAACGACAATAATGTTTTTATTAACTTTACCTCTACCTCTTTTGTTGTGAAGGCATGTGATACTGGTGCTCAGTTATTTACCGGCTCCGGCAAAGATGGTGTCTACTATTGGCCAACGCAATCGTTTCCGCAAGCCCACACCGTGACTGTTCACCATGCCGATCTTCACCACCGTTTTGGGCATCCCCATTCATTAGTTTTTAATCAAATTGTTTCCGCATTGAATGTTAAACATTTATCTTTGAATAATAATTGCCATGCTTGTTCCATCTACAAAAGTCATAAATTGCCTTTTACTGCTTCTTCTCTGACCACTCAATTTCCGTTAGAGGTAGTTTTTAGCGATTTATGGACTTCACCCGTCCACTCGTTTGATGACTATAAATACTACATAATCTTCGTCGACCACTTTACAAAATTTACATGGTTATTTCCACTCAAAAAGAAATCGGACACTCATCGTATATTTCTCAATTTCAAAGCTTTCGTTGAAAAACAATTTTCCTGCCCCTTACTTACTCTTTACTCCGACAATGGAGGTGAGTTCGAAAAACTCAAACCTGACCTCGCCCAAAACGGAGTTCAACACCTCACCTCCCCCCCTCACACACCTGAACATAACGGTTTTGCGGAACGACGCCATCGCCATATAGTTGATACCGGTCTAGCACTCTTGTCACATGCCTCCATGCCCGTCCGCTATTGGTCTCTTGCCTTTCAAACTGCGGTTTACCTCATCAACCGCATGCCCACTTCTACCCTTGCTCAACAGTCTCCCTACTTCCACCTGTTTCATACCGCACCCAAGTACCATCACCTCCACAACTTCGGCAGTCTATGCTACCCCTGGCTCCGTCCTTACACCCATCATAAACTCGACCCGCGTTCAATCGCTTGTGTGTTTGTTGGGTACTCTCATACTCAACACGCATATATGTGCCTTGACCCCAACACTCATCGAATTTACGTCTCTCGTCATGTGAAATTTGTTGAGGATACATACCCCTTTGCAACCCAACCCGTGTCAACTCCTCTTCCCACCTCTGACACCTGGTGTCAACTCTCACTCCCTCTCCTTACTAACCCACCTCCTGCCTCCTCAACCCCACCTGATCAGCCCAATCCCGAACCCATCCCCGAACCCAGACCTGAACCCGCTACCCCTCACACTCACCGTACCATCTCCAAAGTCTATACTCGCCGTCCCATCTCCACCCCTGCCCCCTCTAACACCCCGGTAGCAGCTGCTGCTTCCCCTGCCGACACCTCCACCTCCACTCCCTCTCCCTCCCCAACCCCCCCTCCTAACCCCAAGCATGCTACTCGAGCATCTCACAATATTTTTAAACCCATTAATAAGCTCAACCTCAATGCCGAGTTGCAACCCACTGAACCAAAAACCACGAAACAGGCCCTCCTTGACCCCACATGGCGTGCTGCTATGGAGGTCCAGTTCAATGCTCTTCAAAACAACGGAACCTGGGAACTTGTACCCCCCTCACCCGACCAAAACATAGTTGGCTGTAAATGGGTTTTTCGTACAAAATATAATCCCGATGGAACCATCCACAAACACAAGGCCCGTCTCGTGGCCAAAGGATTTCACCAAAGACCTGGGTTAGACTACAATGAAACCTTTAGTCCCGTTATCAAACCTGCCACAGTCCGTCTATTGTTAAGTCTTGCCGTCACCAAAGGTTGGTCACTCCGTCAGCTTGACATTAATGACGCTTTTCTACAAGGCACGCTATCTGATACGGTCTATATGGCTCAACCTCCGGGCTTTGTTGATGCTCACAACCCGACACATGTTTGTCGTCTCAAGAAAGCTTTGTATGGTCTCAAACAGGCTCCTCGGGCCTGGTATACTGAGCTACGCTCATACCTCCTTGCCTCGGGATTTACCAACTCCGTATCTGACACTTCTCTATTCATTATTAAGGACACTTATGATTTATATGTTCTTGTCTATGTTGATGATATAATTGTGACAGGTGCGTGTTCTTCCCGAGTAAACTCCTTTATCCAAGCTCTTTCAAACAAATTTTCTCTGAAAGACCTCGGCCCTCTTTCTTATTTCCTGGGCGTGGAAGTTCAACCATGTGCCAAGGGATTATTCCTCACTCAACACAAGTACACTACTGATCTTCTCGCCAAAGCAAAGATGACTGATGCCAAACCGTGCTCCACACCCATGGACTCCTCGTCTACACTTTGTCTTCGTGATGGACCACTGTTTGACAATCCCACAGAATTTCGGGCTCTTGTAGGAAGTCTTCAGTATTTATCTCTCACGCGGCCCGATATTGCATTTGCTGTAAACAAGTTGTCGCAATTCATGCACCAGCCTACCGTCTGCCACTGGTCTGCCTTAAAGCGTCTTCTTCGGTATCTAGCTGGCACGGCCTCCAACGGTATTTTTATTCATCGTGACAATCCCCTATCACTTCATGCCTACTCTGACTCTGCTTGGGGAGATGTTCCCGATGACCTCACTTCTACTGGTGCTTATATGGTTTACCTTGGTCGCACACTTATCTCTTGGAGTTCTAAAAAGCACCGAACTGTCGCTCGCTCATCCACGGAAGCTGAATATCGCTCCGTTGCTAATGCTATAGCTGAACTTACTTGGATTGGTAACTTACTCACCGAGCTCCACATTGTGCTTCCTTCCGCTCCCGCAATTTACTGTGATAATCTAGGAGCGATCAATCTCAGTGCAAATCCCGTGTTTCATTCTCGGATGAAGCATGTTGCCCTCGATTATCATTTTATTCGAGAGAAAGTTCAAGCCGGTCTAATGCGTGTGGTTCCTATTGCGAATGATGATCAACTCACCGACGCACTCACTAAGGCTCTTCCTCGGCCCCGCTTTAATATGCTACTGTCCAAGATCGGTCTCTCGTTCCGGCCGTCCGTCTTGCGGGGGGATGTTAGAGAATAATTAGTATAAT
>LHUT01001388.1:0-13402 GCA_001412135.1 Silene latifolia subsp. alba
CTTCAACTCGTTGCCGACGGCTTCGTTGACCATTCCTTCACGCATCCCAATGCACTGCTCTCGCTCTAAAGTTCTCGTCTCCTCAAAATGCATGCAAAACAGGACGAAAAGGGTACGATTCCACTACTTTCCGGTTCATTCCTACAAAACGGACGAAACAAACCAAAGTAGCCATTTCGGGGCAAAATGCAATATAAAACAGTACAAAAGTACTTGGAAATACGTGCAAAAATAGGCTAAAAAGACTATATAAAATGCACGTATCAGCTACCTTAGCCTAAACGATCATATTAAAACATTTTCGGGGTCTTGGTGGCTGGATATCCTTCTACTTCAGTGCAACCTGCTTGATCACCCACTTTAGCACCCCATTCCTTGAGAGAGCGGATGACGGTCCCACCTGAATATACATTGCATCCTTGCGAATTCTCGCTTCAGCATCTTCAAGATATGCCGGTTTGTCCTCCAAACATTCGACATTAAAATTAGTTATACAGCTTATTTATCAATGTCATTACATTAACTAAGAATTTAGTATGTTAAGATTTTTTTGGGGAACCGCTTGAAAATTCGGTCCTTACAACAATCAAAGGATTGGTTAAAGCTTGCAACTGTGCGCCTGTACTTCTATTGTTTTGCTTTAATTTTACGGGGAACTGTGAAGAGAGATTAACTTGATACTTACTTCGTCTAGCATTGCATATAATTCTGAAGTTGTTTTGCCCAATATTTTCTCAGCGTCTACATTGAATGCAGTGAACATGAAAGAGTCTGTCTTGTCTATAGCTTCAAATGTTATTGTCATCCTTTGTTAATAATTTCGAAGCATTTCAGATTTCATTTTCAAAGTTTTATATATCAGACGGCATTTCCAACAAAATGATAGGGAGTGATTACCTGGGTATAGAAGTGACCCCTTCCCGCTTACATGTTTCACACTTGTGAGTTACATTTAGTTCCTTCTTGCTGCCTGTCTCACACCGATCACAACCTAGGTAGAAGCGCACATCTTTTATGTCAAATTCAGGGATAATTATATGAAGCCAGTGGCGTTCATCTTGTAGCGTGCCTGTCGCCTGTGTACATTGACAATGCTGTAAGTAGTAGTTTGAGTTTGAACATTCCTTTTTAAAAAAAAAATCTAATTTTTTGGCATACATATTGAAAAAGACCTTTTTTAAACACGACGAATGAATTGTCAATTGTTAGTTAGCATTATCAGGGTTATTGGTTAGCGTTGTAAATTGAATATGTCATTTATATGTTGTTTTAGCGTTGATTGTCGATGTGAATCTTATCTGTTATTTGGGTTCTATGGAGTTTTAAAGTCTGCTGCCACCGTAATCCAAGTTAATAATGTTTTCTTGTTCAGTAATGCTAACCTTTTTAGCTCGCAAGTTTCTTATGGTTGTTGGGATGCGGCTTCGAACCTGTTGTTGTTTAGCACAAATGGAAGCAGTATTTGCCGTTTTCCTGTTCACAATCATTTATAGGAAACTATTATAGGCCATGTTTTTACATTGGCAAAAGTTAAAGTGCCCAGTTTAGCAATCTCACCAAGCATTAAGCATTTCAGTTTTTTCTCCATCAGGCTTGAACTTCACAAATGTTGCTGTTGTAGTTGATAGTGAGAATCCTATCATTTTTTTAAAAATTCAACGTTGTCATTTTTTTTTTCCAAGTATAAAATTCATAATGAACTTGGTTGATATAAGTGTTTATGCATATCTTTGTGATTGGATGGTTTAAGACATGTGAAACCAATAATTGGAAAAGTTTCTACAATTGCCCTAAGCTGTTCTCCTTCTCTGGTCGCCAACTCTGCCCAAGCTGTGATAACCAGTGGTTGCTCTATACTGTGGTATAGAGCAACAGACATTGTTTATACATTGTCATTAAATTTAGCCATAAATTCTGCTGTCAGTTTTCGAAGTAAGCATCACTTTTATTACCTGTCATCCATCACCGCCAGCTCACGCAGGGCTAAGATTCCTCCATCTGCCCGGGGCACTTCTCGTAGAATTTCCACATGTATTAGGATAACAACTACATTTACAAAAACCCAAATTATGCATCAAATTAATAGTCAATTGATAGGCAACTATTCAAGCGTAAACTAACATTCGATCCTTTGCAGAACAACACCGACATGATGAAGTTGATTATTAGTGCTAACCATATCTGTCATCAGCTATGACCATTCTAGGAATGGCAGCAATGCTTATATAGTCAGGACCCATAAGAGGCTTGCATCCTTCAACAGGCGTGATAATGGTCTGATTACCAAAGGCAAGTTGATATGGATGTTCATCATCTCTGCGATATTTTTCAGGCAGCATCTTGATCTNNTCTCATATTCCATTTTATCGAAGATTACATCTTCATATGCTGCTATATCATCTTCATACAATGTAGTCCTGATCTTCGCGCCCTATATTTTTGAGAAAAACAAATAATTTTAAATCCAATATATAAGTATATCTTGCAAATTCCAGACTGAATGCTTCTTAGTATCTAAGGATTGTTTTGGGCACAGATAGCTGCAGTGTGATGTTCTACCAATACAAATCTGTCATTTAAAAGTAAGGTACTATGACTACAAACTTTCACCATTTGCAATTTGATGTGCAACTTATATACTCCAAATTCAATCAGTTGGTAATTATTTATACCATTTCCATGTAACATGGCACATTTCATTGTANTGTAACATGGCACATTTCATTGTATCTAAGATATAATTTACGAATTACCTCTTCATCCTGAAAAACTATCCTCTGATAATGCAGTTCTTTATTCTTCGGCGATATATGTGTGTTGCTCTTCTCAATAACTTTCAGGCGAATTGAATGTGGACCAATTCCCTCACTTAAGTCCTTCACCATTTTCTTCTGAGGTTTCATCCCTGCTGCAAGTCAGTCCTAAGAGTAAGTTTTCATTTTTTTTTTCTACAATCTCTCTTTTTTATTTCTTATTTTTGCTTTGTAAATAATTTGCTGGCATACTTATGCTTGAAGTTTGTGTTTCAGTATTTAAGTTGTTATTAAAATTCTAATGCTTGCATTTCTATTTGTAAATTAGTTTGTTAAATGTAAGAAACAAATTACTCTATATTTTATACAAGGACTTACCTGGTTTGTTTTTCTTCTTGTTCAGTTCCTTTTTTGTTCGCCTCGAGTTTGGTTGTTGTACTGAACTTGCCTTAATGTTTCTTTTATATTTGTTTATCTTTTCCGCGAATTCCTGCGTACTGTCAGTGTGCATGTGCGTTGCAAATCTAATTGACTAGCACACCATTCCCTTATCTGTTGTGACCATGTTGTAACGTGTTGATGACCATTGTTAGCTAACACGCATCCTACTTTCAACAGTTATGGTACATTTTTGTAGTACTTATTCTTTCTTTTTTATGTGAAATTCTTTCTAATAGATCCGCGCAGTTGTCCATAGTACTCTTTTACCATGCTCTAGCCTGCCCAGCATCAATCTTCACTAAAATATGTCCTACTTTCAACAACGTACGCACGCATTTAAACAGTAGTACTACCATGCTTGAGCCCTTCTCCCCTATTTTTAATTAGAACATAAAATGGATAAATTTTATAGAGAAAATGTACTTAAAACATAAAAGTGAATTTTTTTAGCGTGAATGTCATTAATAATGCTATCTTTTATTGGATTGTATTGTTCATTTTACGATTCATTAGGAATAGTAACATGTGTTGCTCACTTTTATATAAGGGGATGATAATAGATGTGTCAGTATTTTTAAATGATTAATCATATCAATGATAATATTAAAGTTACTTTGCAAATATTATTTTGGGTGATTGAGTATTGTAGTCACTAATTTAATATGTAAATAAAGTTAACAAAGTAGATCCTAATATACTCTAGCTATCACCTTTTTTTCTTTGTGACTTTTCAATGCTTAAGTCTTATCACTTCCTTCCTTTATAATTTAAGAAAATTATTTGTGATATCTAAATAGTCATTTTGCTCAAAATTATTAATCTTACTTGATACGGTTTACCAATGATAGTAATTATGTTATAGTGTGTGCATTCGATCTTTTACTTGTGAAACGGGCACTCATTTACATAATCAATTGTTAGTGTCGTTGCTAACTGTCTTAAATTAAACATAATAAACCAGTAATAAATCTAGGCGTACGTGGTTTATTTTACGTAGTTTGTTACAATGAGTATTCCGCAAGCAATATTATGACAGCAGAACTCCTAAACAACATAAACTTAACCCCTACAATTGAAGTTGTTTAACCATGTTCTGAAGTACAATTTCTTAACACGGCTCCTACAAAATGTTCAACAATGGCTACTACAAAAGGTTCCACAATACAGCAGCACAGTTAAATACTTTTATACAAATCAAATAAGGATATTTTCGTAGATGTTTGCTACCTAAATGTCCTTCTGTGATTTGAACAATGTAGATTACCACACTATTGATTGTTGAAGAAGTTCCCTTCAAAATGTTGGTCATGGTTACGTTTTTTTAAAAGCGTCCTGCAAAACACGCATAAACTGAAAAGTGTTTGTACATACTGAGCTCATGTGCATCCACATATAACCCCTTCAATATAATTAAGTCTGTCTAACTGCACTCATGACCTTTTATTATTCCCTTAATCCAGCTCTCCTCAGAACTTCAAATGAGATGACATTTCGAACAAGATTCCCACTTATATCACCTGATGATGGAATATGAAGCACCTTGCAATCTTTTGCTGACCGCGCCCGGGACAGTGCAACATATAATTGGCCATGTGAAAAATAGGGTTTAGGTAGGTACACACCCACACGCTGTAAAGTTTGTCCATGTGCTTTGTTTATGGTCATGATAAAGCTCAATTTAATAGGAAATTGCTTTCTTTGGAAATTTATGGGGAATTTAGAATTCTTAGATGGCTTAAGTGTAATCCTAGGTAGGAATACGCGCTCTCCTTTATAAAAGCCTGTTGAAATTTCACACTCAATCATGTTTGGGAAAAAGCGCTTGCAAATGAGGCGCATTCCATTCCACATGCCTGCTGCAGGATCTAAATTTCTTAATAATACAACTCGCGAATCTTCTTTCAAAGTGAGTTCATGCGGTGTCATACCAGCAGGGCACAGCGAGTTGAGAAACTCTGCAGGGTAAATATTTGAGTTGTCATCCACCACGCTATCAAAGTTATGGTAAATATGTTTTTCGCCCGGGAACCTATCAATCAGCAAGCTGTTGACAGAGTCAACATCTTCATTTCTTGGAGTCAATATAGCCCGCGCATTGAAAATGTCAGGACTGAAATTGGCCTGACTAATCTCTGGGAACACTACATCAATTAGAGTTTGCTCTGGCTGTTGATCGTCATTTGGTTCTAAGATTAACTGCTGAGGTATTGCCACTAAACTGCTTTCTGCTGTCTGCAATTCTCAATTTCTTAATTTCAGAAGAAACTCTGAGAATTCAGGGTCTGTTCTTGCCCTGATATTTTCTGTCAATTTAAAGATCGTCAAAAGTGGCCAGATTGGAGAGCTAACAATGCTTGTTTAAACTGCCTCTTGCTGTGTGCGGCGTGGAAGTACAGGAAGCACTTGGCGAAAGTCTCCGCCAAAAACAATTACCTTCCCTCCAAAGATCTCCGAACTAATGCATACATCTTGGAATAACATGTTTACGGCTTCAATATTTTCTCTTTTTGCCATTGAAGCTTTATCCCAAATAACCACTGATGCTTCTCTTATCAAGCACGCCAATCCTCCCTGTTTTGGCACATTGCAAGTTAGTGATTCGTTAGTATCCCCAGAGGTATTTTAAATCTTGAATGGGTTGTCCTGCCCGTTGGCAAATTTGACACTGCAATTCCTGATGTAGCTGTGGGCAAGCATATTTTACTCATGGAGCGTACCTTTGCAGACAACGCTCCATATAAAAAAGTTTTTCCAGTACCACTGGGTCCATCAATAAAAAAAGCACCGCCTTTCCCAGACTTAACCTGATGCATGATTGCCTTATACGCAGCTCGCTGCTCAACATTTAGTTCCTTAAGGGAAGCTAACTGTGTCATGGGTATTGGGGCGTTTAAAGCATCACTTATATCCCTTGTACTTTGCAACCTTATTTCCGGGTCAAAATGTAAATGATCCAATCCAAAATCTTTAAACGTTTTCCCCATGCCCTCCAAAAATTGCTCAACCTTAGCTGCAGTTTCCTGCAATATTTTGGTAGGCTCGTAAGGAAACTGTCGTTTATAATCCTCAGAAAGTGATTGATAATATTTCGACCAAAACTCGGCAGGGTTGTTTGGACAGCTGAAAATTAGAATAGTTGCAAATAACCTTCTGAGAGCATTTGGCATTTCTACCTCGACAGCCTCATCCATACACATATCTGCTACATTATCTTGCTCCAGCACTCCCCTCTTTAACGCAGCTTCTTGAAACGACACATAGCAAACTCCGTTGACTGTTTTTAAATCTTCAAAAGACTGAGGCCCTCTAACATGTGCTAACAGCAATCTCAAGTAATATCGCTCTCCCTCTCCAGGAGAAGCGTGTGCCACTCGTCCAATCACAACACCGCGATCTCTTGGCTTCCAAAATTTTTTCTGATCATTCCATACAAAATGCTGCGGAAATTCACTATACAAATACTTTTGCCCTTCATGTAGCCCAATATTTGCTGAAAAATTCTGTGAGCATGGTTTTTGTTCTTTCCTCATTAGCTACCACGTTTGCTAGAACCTCATTTTCTGAAAAGCGAACAGTTTGGCCATTTGGTATATGCACTGGCAAAGGTTGCACAGGCGGGTATGTATCAAAGAGGTTGAATCTAAAACTTCTCCATGCTGCCTCTGGGGGTGACACCCACCTACCCGACTGGTACTTTTCTATTTCGTCCACTAACATAGAGGCAGTGCTATTTGTGACGTTGAACAAAATACGATCATGACCTTTATACACGTATTTATACAAATATTTGACTGCATTAATAGTAGAGCATACTTCTACATTCAAGTGGCAGTCAAACAATAAGGATTGTAAGGAACGACAAATCTGTTATCCATGTTAGCTTTCCTAACCAACACAGTTTCACCTGTGTTCCTGCGCTTATACAATGGATATGGGTCTTTTCCATTTGTTGTGAAGTCCCTAAAGCTCTTGGGATATATTTTTTTCACAAATCCACTTCCTATCCTTGATTTTCATACACACATTCTTGGGGAAGTCCTCACCACATGGCCCATGCATCATGTGTCTTAATACAGCAGCTTTTAAGTGTGGGTTATCATTTGTAGGAATCTCTGCAGAAACATATTTATCAAACTTTTCTGGGGATGTGATCTTGTATCCAGGTTTCAGGATGATCAGGAAATATGCATGTGGTAAGCCGCGCTTTTGAAATTCCACGACATTAATCATTGCAGCAACTTCCCCAAATATTTTCTTTTCCTGAATCAGCTTCTTAAGCCTTGTAAGCTTAGCATGAAATACCCTGGCAACAACATCAGGCCTATTTTGTGATAGTTCGCCAGGCGCCAGCTCCGCTTTGATCTCATGCCAGTTTGGATTGCACGTTATGGTTAGGAATAGATCCGGCTTACCATATTTCTGCACAAAAGCGCCATTGCATTTAAATACTTCCTCCTCATATCCCTAGGACCTCCTATAAAGGAGGGTGGTAGTACGATCCTCTTTCCTACATTACATGCACTGATTTCGCCAAGCTCCAGTGTATCTAAAATTCCTTGATACAGGTCTACCCGAATAGCCTCTTGATTCAACCGCAAGAAGTCCAACCTTGTTTCTCAATCTTCACATACATGTCTACAATGAACTGCTGAAATAGCCTCCCGCCTCTAATCAGAAGATTACCAGTTCTTATCTGGAACTTATATGCGTAATATTCCCTGCAAGATATACGCTTATCTGCCTTTGTATGCCTCCTTGCAGCATCTGTGATATTTGATGTTCAAAGTTTGTAAATTAGATCACCTAAATTACAAGGTCAATGGTGTTTCTAAATCTCTACGAAATTCCACAACTTCGGTTTACAAAGTGCAGTAACAAATATACTTACTTGCAACCTCTGCTTCTACAAGGGATTCGGCCCTCCCATCTGAAAATGCAGACATTGGAAATGTATAATTTAAATGACTGTTAAAGGTTGGACTTGAAATTTTCTTCAATCCCTGATGCCAGCCACTATCACCTTTTGGCAAAAGCAAAGGATACTGTAGAGGGTCGTAGCAGCCATAGAAATGCCTGATTCTATGGTTGTTTGTTCCCCTTCCATATGTAATTATATGAGGACCTTCATTCCCTTGCATAGCTGTATTATCCGACCAAACAACAGCCACCTCGTCAGATGTTGGCGCATTATATACACGTTGATCAGTGACTGGATCAGTACTCAAAACTATTTTTCGTATTCTCAGTCACCTCTCTCTCTTTCAATGATCGGAAAAAATTCTCATAGGGATTATCATCCATGAGGCCCATGAGTGAAGTGATGATCTGTTCATTTAAATTAGGGAACGCCCCTAATCTGTTTTCCTTTTCATGCTGACCATCATATAAGTATAGTTGTAAATATCTTGGAATGCTATCCATAGGTATTAAATCAGGCAAGTAATGACAAACCTGCCCCTGTGCCTTGAAAACGAATATTCCTTTTTTTCTTTTCTTTCTCAAAAGTTCCCCCTAAAGAGCTGAAAGCAAAAAGGCTTTTATACGCCCTAGAATAGGTTTGGAAATGCAACGCATCTTCTTCTCTTGCAGTATACAGGCGCACAAGCTCTTCTGGATATTCATTAATAGCCAATTTAATCTCTCCGCTAGAGCAACATAGTCCTTTTGCCTCATATTCAAATTTCTTAGCACCACAGTCTGCACAGTAAGTTGGTGCCTTTAATATCGAAGCTTCTAATGGCACAGGCTTTCCACCAACAGCATCAGGCACCTCTGTATAATGAAAATGTGTTAATATTTATTTGGCGTGTGTTGGTAACCAATTTATAAATGGCCAGGTTAAATAGCATGATCTGCCTACTTTTTTTGGAAGCACGGCGTTTTTTGTTCCCTCCACTTGCTTCCTCTGTTGGCTGCTCCCTTTCCGCGGTCGTCCTTTGGGATTTATATGGCCGCCTTCCTGTAAAGCTAGGCTCACTTGCATCAGTAACTACTGCATTGTTTCATAATGTTAGTATTAGAAAACTTTTCCACCCCTATGGTCGTATTCAGTGATATATTTTAGCAACTCTTGCATTAACCCGACCTTTGTTACGCCGTGTTTGTCGTTTGTTATTTGATGAAGCATTTGATGGGTGCTCTGGCACAGCTTCCTGAGTTTGTTGAGGCTGTGTGCCTGCCGCAGTAACCTAAACACTTGTTCTGTTACGTTTCCCTGTCGCGCGTCTTCTCTTTAATGGTTGATTAAGCGCCTCAGGTACGGCTATTCCTGACCCATTAACCAGGCACTAATATAAATATTAAACTGTAGGCCATAAATTTATAAGCTAATGTACCTTATAACCATTTTAAAAAGTTTATATGCCATTTGAGATTGAAATGTTCTCATAACATTTCTAAACAATCTGCTAAATGTTGTTTTGCTGAAAGCTAGCAACTAATTTAAACTCAAGCAAGGTTTACTCAGTTACACATGCTGTGACTTTTCATATTGCGTACTTTAGTTAACTTTCGTAAATTTCAGGTTACCCGCAGCTTACCTTTGCCTGCTTGGCCTTCCATCTGCAAAGGCGTAATTGTGCCGCTCTCAAATCTAATAATAACTTTTTTCAGTCCCTTCGCCCTGCACACCAATGCAAATCAGTGAATCATTTTGTCTGTAGCACTCTTCTACACATATGCAACACACACAAAACTCACTTTTCTAGAAATACAGTCTGACGTCCAATTCTGCAACCTTTTTTTTTGAACGTACGATGAGGCTGCACTATTTCTGCTCTATAAGTATTTTAAATATAAATTGTGTATTCTTGTAATTGTTTTTTTAGGTGTTTTTTTTCTTCTAGATTGTCTTGTCAAGCGTTTAGCAATGTTTAGTTGAATATAGCCTAGTAAAAGTGTAGATACGCATATGTTTCTTTTAGTATTACCACCAGGCATAAGTACTATGCAATTTAGTTAAGCTCCATTACACCTAAACCCGACAATTTACTTTTTAAGTTTAGACAAACGGTTAAGTGTCAGTTTCACCCACTTGATAACAGATTCCGGAAATTTAAACAAGCACTAAATGTATTTGAGTTGTATTACAAAATATTGGCAACCATGACAGCCCGACCTGAAAACATTTTGCCAATGCTGTGTACAAAATGTTGCCTAAACACATAAGAGGCCACTATTTATTTAAACACCGCAACCAAACACAACAGTACATTCAGTATGACCACAATACAAAAGAACATCCCAAGATCAGTTTAGTAAGGGGAACTGCCTTACCCCCTGCATCAACCCTTGCTGTCGCTACAATGTTAGACACACTGCTTACACCGTTTACGCAAGGTCCTGAAATGTTGTTCCTGCAAATGACCTTTGGTTTTTTTGGAGGCGATGGCATTGTTAAACCCGAGCGTATACCATAGCCTTCGCCTTCAGGTGTGCTCGCCCCTTCTGCAATAAACATAGGGACAGACTCCAAGTCGGAGGCTACACAAATCTGTTTGGCCTTCACAGATCTGTATCTACCTCGCTTAAACCCACATTGAATTTTGGAATACAGCATTCTGTTGAAGTTTGCATCCTTCACAGTAAAACCATAAATGGTTTGAAAATAAGCTATTGCTTTATTGGTTAAGCTCTGTCTGGCCTTGTCAACAGTTTCCTTGCTTTCGCTAATGAAATACCTCTCCCTAGAAGGTTGTTTCGGCCATACAACTGTGAAACAGCAAACATACCTACCATCTGGCTGTATAATGAAGTCCATTTCATCAATAGTTACGTTATACTCCACAACTAACTACAGCCAGATGTCCTATAAGTCAGTTGTGACTCTAACAGGCAGGAATCCTGGCACAACCATTTTTTTATGCCTACGATACATGACCTTACCAGTCCCTGCCACCCACTTAGCAGACTTCAGCGCCTCCCATTTCTGTTGATAGAAATTACAGACAACCTTGTATTATTCACGACCTTCCAGGTTGAAATCATCGACGATAACCTGTTTTTTCTTAACCAGGTAGTCAACAGCCTGTTCAGCAGCGTGTTCTTCAGATCCCCACATAAGTTCCTTCTTTTCACCTTTGAATAAACAAGCCGCTAGACCAGGGCCTCGGTGTAGGACTAAGTTTGATTGATTAAGGTTTAAGTTTGCATGGCTATACATTGCATGTGGCCAACCTAGCGCTTTAATTATCTCAGCTAATAGACCCCTGAACGAGACCCTAAACTCCTTCTTTTCCTCATCCATTTGAAACATGTAAATGCATATTTTAAATTTGCACTAATAATGGCCCATAAAATAATAATTTATCAAGTTTTGTTAAAGGAACTTAACGTTAAAAACAGTAGCAAAATAAACGCCGCAAACAACTCAACTACCAAGTAAACAATGTGACCAAAAACCTAATTAGACACCCATAACAAACGCTTAACTTAGAACTGCAATACAATCAGCTAAAGTACATACATACACATAAACCCAAAGGAACTACGAAGACATAACGACATATAACAACCGAATGACTAATCGTTGAACTTTAAACACACTCACCGCAGTTTGTTTTAGTTACCTTTGAAGACCGCTCCTTGATGATTTACCTGATTCTGTTACCTGCAAGCAACATCACAGGAATCAGCGCAGTTAAAAAATTATCGGTTAAGCTAATTATTCTGATGAAATGCATATTTTTAATTAAGCTCAAAACAATAAACCCAAACCTAGCCATTATCCTACAGCTCTGTTAACTTTTAGCCGAAGAAAACACATTTTATATGGCAAAACAAAGAAGGTGGTCTATAAGGAAATTGTTGATACTACGTACAGTAAATCATTACACCATACCCCCCACCTCCCCTCCCTTACTCTGCAATCCCACTCGTTTAAGCAAACATCACCATAATAACACACAAAGGTCACCTCACCTCAACTCAAACAATCTATAATAATAAATATTAAATCATCTATTCAGCATAATATAATAAGCAACCACTACACAACCCCTTACCCTGTCCTGAATGTACCCCACCTTACTACCTTCGGTAACTCTAAAGACAGAAAAATACCCCACATTAGCAACTTAGTGAAGCGCTAAGACATCTAGAGCCCTTCCCTTACACTTTTTATACAGTTATACTGGACTGACAACACCTTACTTCCCTTACTTAACAGACACACCTCTAAGTAATCCCAAATTTACCACACAATGCCCCATTTAAATGACCTTAATTCATTTGTTAGAATTATTAAAAGTAAACAGGCGCAACATCAATAATAACCATGTCTCAAACTTTCGTAAATCTACTTATCTTTAACATCGCTAACAGGCTTAAGCCAAATTAAGTGGTCAAGTCGCCATTGTTAATCTACACACGAGCAAAGCGACGCACAATTGCAATTCTGTTATCATGCACTCGGAATGTAATAATCTAATCTAATGATTTCTACGCAAAAACCCATCAATAAATTTGTGTGAGATAAGGCAGTTGTGTTAGACTTAATTAGCTACTTTAATCCGGTAGTTATCTAGCCACAGCGGCCTCGGTTGAAGACATGCGATCACCGAGTACAATCTAGCCATGTTTAAACTGCACAGCTAATTAGATTTCAGCGAGTAGCTTGTTCCTCCGAAGTCGTTATTAGTTTTACGCCACAGTAGCAGCAACAATTAGCGTTATATAAGTAAGGTGTTAGACATATTCATCCATGCTAAGCAACTTTTAATCCTTTCATAAACCGACATTTTACTTTCAATTTAATTTGCCTGCGGGCAAATCGGTAGCTTGATTTTGTTTCTACTTACATTACAGCTAAGTTTGTTAATTTTAAGCGCGTTCACAGTTACCGTATAGAGAGGACTGTAATTCTCTTAGAACAATACATTGTACTTCTAATTTAACTGTAATCAAATTTGTCTGTGTACTAAGCATTAGCTGTAATTTGTTTATAATTCTAATCTAACTATATTGCAGCGACGACTTATTATTTAAAGCGCGTTAACAGTTGACGCATACAGCGGACCGTTGTCCGGAGCCGTTACTGATTCAATTTACATAATATGCGGCCAATGAAACCCAAGACAGAACATAAAAATATCAAAGTGAATATGCCACGACAGCAATAATAAGCAATTTGCTGCACTACGGTCACGGATTTGGTAAACCAAACGCAAAAGCGAATATCCAATCGTAAAACTAACATAATGACTCGTAAA
>LHUT01001389.1:10794-21923 GCA_001412135.1 Silene latifolia subsp. alba
TAATGGTTTATGAAAAACCTTTATTTTGTATCACTCTGGCCCAGGCGGCACAAGGGAAAGGGTGTAATTCAGAAAACAGTGATGTTTGGTAAAAGAAGAAAGGTAATGATCTCCAACAACTTTTTTCTGAAAGAAAGGACAAATGACAGGAAAGTTTATATTACCATGCACAAAGCTTGAGCTCCATCAAATCATAATTGAGGCGAGCATTGCATGCAACAATACCCAGTAAAACATGATCCCAAGGCGGAAAGCAGGCTGGCGCATCAATGCACGGTCACAAGAAACCCTGTCCAGCAGCAGATAATGAATCAGAATCCAACCCTAAAAAACATCTTGAAGTGCTGCATACAAAAAACAACAAGAAACTCACCATAAACCATCCATCATGTCGCTGACAGGCCTTGTGAATTTTGGGACAAACCTCGACATTGTTAGCGACTTGAAACCATGGACTGTAAGAGAGATTGAGCAATGAAGGATACCAAGTGCAATCAGCAAGGGTTGTCTACATGAGCTGCATAAATAAAATAATAATATGGGATTTAAAAAAACCTTTATCATCATCTTCATCCTCAAATCTACCAGAAGTTCCTGCATCGGTATCAATAGCTATGGTAACTTGGTCACTATTTGCTTTACGCCAATTCCGGACTTGAGAAGTGGACGAAGCTACAGGTGCAGTCCATTTGTTTGCCTGCATGAAATGCATCACATCTTTACAATTCAAAGATTGCAGCCTTTCTGATTTTGAAAGGTTTAAAATAAGCGAAACTGCCATTGAAATGAATCGCCTGATAATAAGATAGCATCCATTCAGAAGTTTACTTAAAAAGATGCACAAGAGATGGAATAACAACTTTCTTACCTGAGTAAATTAAGCTGCTAATCTGAGTTCACTTTGTGTTTGTTTAAGAAATGTTTTTATGATTACAAAAAGCTCATCATAGATATTTTGATTAAAAAAAAAATTCAACATTTCTACTCCATTTGATTTTAGTCTTTAAAAGTTAATAGCGTTATCTTGTACAATAAGAATATGTTTTCGCAATTCATCAGCTTGATATCCCAGTCTCGAAGTTATTTTCGGTCCAACATAGCACAACTTATGATTCATTGAGCATGGAAGCAAACATATCATAACTTATGATTCATTGAGCATGGAAGCGCAGAAAAATAAGTGGGATACTTTATATGCTTCTCAATCAATTTACTCAAACACTTCATACTATCCAGGCTTCTTCTCCATATCTACTCCTCTAACTTTTCTTTGCGTCCCCTTGTCCATTCTCGCTATGCGTTTCTATTTAAATGAACTGATTTAATAACAGGCAATGCATTTTCGTTTAAAAACCACTCTATGCAGTAGCCCAATTTTCAACACATCTCAAATCAGTATGCAAAATGTACTAATGCAAGTATGCAACAGCGTCCTATGATATTTGTGAAACATACCATTGGTTCAAGCTCAACGATTTCTGAGGTTCCTAACCCAGAAATCCCAGCACCTTGAAGTGAATTTAAATGTAGGTCCTTTTCATTTAGCGATAATTCCAGAGCTACTTTTCGCCGCGATAACTCATCCACCTTATTTCTTTCAGCTTGTAACAATGCATCCTTATTCTGTGCTGCTATCCGCGAGTCTTCCAATTCAGATATTATGGACGTGATGTCTTTTTGAAGGTTCTCCTTGCATTGAGCATAATTCTTACTAATATCATCGCCATCATGGGCGTCACGCATCAAAACGTGAGACAGGGTTATATCTAACCATGCCAAAAACTCGTGAAGATCAGCATAACTTTCCTCCTTCGACATCTTCGAAGCTTCTAAAGCATCGTTCGTGCATCTGGTGACCTCTTGCCTAAGAAAAGAAATTTCAGAATCACGGTCTTGTAACTGTGATTGAAGGCCTTCAATTTCCAAAAGGAGACCTTCAGACATTCGGTGCAGCTCATCAAATTTGCTCACAGTAATAGAGAGCTTTTTCGCAGCCTTGGCACGATAAGCTTCTACATGCTCCAACTCTGAGTTTTTTTGCTGCAACGTGCTTTCCAACTCCTCAACCTTGCTTTTCAGGGCTTCCATCTGATTCTCCTCTTCATCTAGTGCTTGCATCAGAGTCTCGATTTCTAAAAATGAAAAAAAAAAGATAGGTCAATTTGTTGAAAAAACAAAGAGCGGTCCACAGTTCCAAAAGGCAGATCATGATTTAAATATAAAGACCTTGTTCTTTGGCAGCCACTATAGTAGTCATTGCCTTAACTTTCTTTCCTAACTCAATGGAACTGACATGTTCCTGCTGTAATTCTATTATCCTCTGCTCCAACAAGGTCTGTTCCTTCCCCATTGTTTCCGTCTTACTCTCCAATTCATGAGCATATTCATGAGCTGATCTCAAATCACGAAAATAATTTGCAGCAGTACTCTCAGCTTCTTTGATTTGACCAACAAGCTCCATACAGATCCGTTCCCTCTGGATATCCTTCTCCTGAAGCTCCTTCTGCAAATCCAGCACTATACTTCTCATTTCTTTAGTACGACTTTCTCTATCCTCGCTTTCAATGTGGACGAAATCTTTTACAGCCTCTATAAGAATTTCGGTAAGTGCTTTTATACATTCCTCAGATGAGGAAAGAGAAGACCCATCAAAGAATCCGCCCTCAAATGATGTCAATGACGGCAAGTTGACACTCAAATCTGCAGAAGCCAAACTCTGTCCGTTCAACTGGGCTTTTCTGTTCTTTATCTCAGTTATTGATCTGCAACATGCTTCATAAAGCAAAGATAAGCTTTTACGCAACACAGCTCCTTCCATATCTCGTTCATTCATGATTGATTCAAGATGAATCTTCTGACTTTTGACCAATTCCAAGGAGTTTCTTTGAGAGTCTACAACTCCCAACATGGTGGTAACAGCGTCAATGAACTGGTCCACTTCTGTTCTTAAAGACATAGAGCGGCTGTGAACTCTATCTTTAAATTCACCAATAGCTTCAGTTAACTGTTTAAGATGCTGCTCAGCAGCCTTAGAGATTTTAAATCCAATACTATCATCTACTTCATCTTGAACTTCATTGCTCAACATAGAATTTCTCGACCAGAAATCCTGAGACAACAAAACAGCAAGTTAAATTCCAGTAAGCTTACAGAGTTCGCCAAATGTCGAACAAAAGAAAGAGAGAAAAAAATCGAGAAAAAACACTGGGAATCAATTTAGGGCAAACCATCCCTATAAAACTCAAATCACATCACTACTGCATGGATAAGGCTGACAGTGGTTTAAGTATTATAGCTTCAGTCGCTAACAAAAGATGTTGTTTCATGTAGGATAGCTGCAGCCTGCAGTGCAAAATGAAAAACACTACCAGCTTAATGCAGCAGACAGCTCAATAATAAAATGTAAATTTCTACTTTTTTAAGGTGCAACACCACTAATCGTAGCTTCAGACGCTAGCAAAAGATGTTGTTTCATATGGGATAGCTGTGGTGCAAAAGGAAAGCCACTACCAGCTTCATGCAGCAGACAGCTCAAGAATAAACTGTAAATTTTCTGGTTTTTAGTACACCTATTAACCCCTGAACCCAACCTCCATCCCTCAGGGCAGAAATGACATCTTGCAAAGATAAAATGTGTTACCTTGAATCTTTTGTTCGCAGAAACCAAGCCACCATAATCTTTAGTAGCTACAAGTTGTGCACCAACACGTTCCAAGCAAGACTCAACACGAGCATTGACATCGTTCAGAAGCTCTAAACTTTTAGCAAATGCATCGTCTGCTACATTAGACACATCAAATAAGACTTTCCTCACCTCGCTGATACTGAATTTCAGCCTTTTCATCTCAGTAAGGTGAAGTTTCTGTTCATCAGAGAATTTCGTCAGATGAGAAAGGGCTTCAACTTTGGCAGAATCTGCAAGATCCCTTTCCCTTGAGAGAATAGAGATTTCATTATGGGTCCTGGCTAATTCTTCTTGCAAACCATCATTTCTCTCCTGTACTTCATTCAACTCAGCTAACAGAAGTTCAGCAGCCCTTTTGGATTTCCTTGCCTCCTGCTCGAAAGAAGCTGTGGTGGCATGAAGTTCAGAGCACATCTTTCCAATTCCCTCCAGCTTCAGCAGTGGATCATGAGCATCAACCTCAACACCAGTATCAAACTCACCTAGTTTATTGACAAGCATGCTCAAAGTATGTCCATTCTGCTGTAGATATTGCTCTGCTTCTAACAGACGATTTTTCAAGGATATGTTTTCGGCTTCAAATGCTTTACATGTTTCTATCTGAAGTGACAGGTCACTTATCTTTTGACCGCACTCCAAAAGAGAATTATCCCGAAGAATAATCTCAGATTTCAATCTATCTATTTCATTTGTTGCCTGTTCAATATTCTGTTTCAAACCATCTCTCTGTTGGACCAGTGACTTGCCTTTCCGAACTGCAAGATTTAGCTTCTCACGGAGAGACGCTGACTTCTGTTCTTCCTGATTCAGCAGTTCCTGAAGTTCATCCTTGTTATTATCTAATGTCTCAAGCTTAATCGCCATAGATTGAAACTTCTTGAAAAATTCATCTTTTTCTTCTCTAACACGTGCTACTTCATCTAAAGCCTCAGCAAGCTCTGTTCTTAGATCTGCTACATCCTGACCCTCAAGAACCGTGTTCCTCAATGTGGACTCATCCATATTGGCAACAGTGTTGATAGGAACATCCGCATTTTCCACCTCTCTCACTGTTACTGCATTTACATTATGTTCAGAGACACAGTCCTGGACAGCTTCCTTTGAAGCATGACTTTCTGTTACAACTCCCCTGTCATGAGTCATGAGTTTCCTGATCAACTTTTCCAGGTATTCGACATCACTCACATTAGATGAACCATCTTCTGTCGGAGAATCTTGGAGTACCTCAAGAATCATTCCTTGTAATCTCCTCAACTCACTCTCTACCTGTTGAATATAATTATCATTTTTGAGCTTCTCTATCTGACTTCCCTGCAGCATTTCAATATCCTTTCGCAATCTATCAAGATCATGTTCATATTGGGTAACAGTATGCAAGGCTAGCTCATGATCGGAAGTCAAAGCCACTAAGTTACTTGAAAGAATCTCTTTATCATGAAGAACTTCTTGCAAAGAAGATTCAAATTCAGATATTCTTTTTTCTGAATCTTCCAATTGAGAAGACAATGACCCAGAATAATTTTCAAGGCTAAATATCTTCTGTTGACAAGACTTCATAGCTTCATCAGCTACTGACAATGCAGTGTCCTTCTCCTGAACAATTGCGTTGAGAGACATTTCTTGCTCAGATATCCTTCTCTGCGATTCGTCCAAATCACCTGAAAGCGACTCACAATAATCCTCAAGCTTTTCGATTTTCTGCTGTAGTGATCTCATGTGGTGGTCAGCCTCTGACAAGGCAGTTCCCAACCAGTGAATTCTTTCTTCTGGCTCCATGGATCGTATCTGCGGAGGTGTATTGATTCTATCCAAAATCTCCTCCCACCTCTGCACCAAAACATTTCTTTCCATCAATGATTGCTCCAGCATGTCATTTTGTTCAGCTAATTCATAAAACTTTGTTTGCAGCTCATCATATTGTCTCCTCAAATCATCCACAGGATTTAAGGTAGGTTGAACGTCTTCCTTTGCTCCATCCGTAGCAACAAGACCGGCATCTGAGTACGACCCTCCCCCGACAGAACTTATTTGGTCCCAATCGGCATGCATGAACGAATTACCAGCAGCAGACTTGGCTAGCCAATCAACCTTCTCAACAATGTCTTTAGAATGAAAATGATCAGGGAGATCAAGATCTTCCATGATCTCTTCAATTTTCTGAAGAGCAGAATCCTTCATCAGAAATGATTCTCTCAGTGCTGTAGCAGAGTTACGGATGTATGTGAGCTCAGACTCCAGAGCTTCCATTCGTTCACCAGCCTCAGAATAAGCCTTCAGTTTCTCTTCGATTTCAAGGATCCTAGAATCTTTCAAAAGTAACTCCTGTGAACATCTCTCCAACTCGTTAGACATCTCAGCCAGAGAATGTTTAAGACCGTCACGTTGAACCACCAAGCCTTTGCCTTTTGCGACAGCGATGCTGAGTTTTTCTCTAACAGAAGCAACTCGCTGCTCTGACTGCTCAAGTTCCTTATTTTTCTCGAGCAACTCTGTGTGGATAACATCACTAGCATTCTTCGCCTGGCTCAAGCTTTCTTTCAGAATAAGCATCTCATTCTGATTCTCAAGATTCAAAGTGTTCAGCTGCTCAATATTGTCTTGCATCTTAGCTAATTCAATCACCCTAGAGCTGCATTCTTCAGTCAATGAGCAGACCCGCTCTTCTGCCTCCTTAAATTTCTGCGTGAGCAACAAGACCGAGGACTGCAAAAGTACAAAAGGTGTGTTATCCAAATCCATATTGGTATTTTGTAACTTCAGTACTTCTTTGACATCCAATACAAGCTTCAATATTGCATCACTATCCAGACAATATTTGTTCAGTTCCTCAATCTCACTTGTTCTGTTCAACAAGTCAGAGTATAACTTTTTGTTTGATTCCTTCAGCTCGTGCAGGTCACCGACTAAACTGCCCACTTTTGAAACAACAACCTCATAGTAATCAGCTTCGAATGGATCATGTTGATTGCTATTCAATGGAAGAAACCCACTGTCATTTACGTGCTCGGGAGAGTTATCTAGCAATTTTACAAGATCAGCAGAAACCTTTTTCAACAAATCAAGGGCTAAACGACGTTCTTCATCTACACAATGGAGCTTCTCCGTTACTTGGGTATATAAAGAAGAAAGTGTTTCATAAGCTTCGACTTTTGATGTCAGTTTTTCAATTACTTCACAGGCAGCACAGAGAGAAAACAATAAGTGATCAAGAATAGCTGAGTCATTAGACTCACTTGGAGGAGGGTATTTATCTGCAGAACCAGTAAGAGCATCAAGCTTCTCAACTGCTGGATGAATCTGTGAAAGAGTGGATTTCCATACTCTCTCAACTGAATAAATATTCTGTTTCATTTCGCGTTGCAGAGTTTCAATTTCATCATAGACAGTCGAAACCACTCCATCAGAGCTGCTTCGTATTTCTTTCAGAAGAACCTGCATCTCACTGATTCTAGAACTACTGGTGGCCAACTTGTCATGGAGCTCAACATTTTGCAATTTTTGTGCCCCATATTCTCGGTTCAAGGCATCTAGAAGATTTTCAAGATGAATTTTGTTTGCTTCACTATCATGTGCATGCTGATTCATAGCTCCACAAAGAACTTCAAGCTCGATGTTCCTCACTTCAAGATTATTACATATTCCCTTCAATGATTCAATTTCAACCTCAAGCTCCCGACGAGAAACATCAGCTGCATTACACCGAATTTTTTCATCCAAGAAAAATGCATCCGCAAGTTCTACATGCTGAGCAAGTGTCTTAAGCACGCATCTTAAGTGGCTAATTTGTCCCTTTGCCACCAGATACGGATCAGAAGGAACCAGATTGTCAGTTGAGGGATTTATTTCAGGGTCTGGATTTTCAACGTTGACTTTTGATTCAAAAGCTTGAATCAGTTTTGAAACACCAGGAGTTGCATTTCTACTTATAGAGCGACTAAGGGTTACCGAGTGAGAATGCATTTCGTCTGTAGCATTTTCAAGTTTATGCATCAAATTCTCAGCTTCTTCCAAGCAACCCTTCATCACTACAACTCTAGTACCATCATGGAAACCTGGAGTCAGCTCATTAACTTCTATACTATCACAGACATCTTTAGGATCACGGATAATCGATGGAATCACAGTTTTAGCATCATCTTTAGCAGAAATTTGCTCAGAGCTGCAACCATCAGCTAATTTCGTATGGGCTACAGATCCCATTCCAGCAGATGAAATATGAATGTGCCGGCCATCAGCCTCAGATATCTTCGCTTTGTATATTTCCAAGCTGCTTTGAAGAATAATATTCTCCTCGGCCAGTTGTTCAATTTGAGACAATGCTTCTCCTAAATAAACTTCAAGCTGCCCGTTTTTCTGGTGCTGTATCAAAAAATTATCTTGAAAAACAACAAGCTCTACTGAAAGCCGTTCAATCTCCTCAATGACAGACTCGTCATGGTCTATCTGCTTCTTATGCTCACCATTCATAGCTGGAAGGCTTCTACTCAAATCATTATTTTCATGTTGCAATGGCATCAACTGATGCCTGCAATCTACCAAGTCATCTGAGAGCACCTCTTTGTCTTGAACAAGAACCAAATTTTCTTGGTGTTGTACCGACAGCTTATCTTGGAAATAAACAAGCTCTGCCGATAGCCGCTCAATCTCCTGAATAAGGAAATCCTCATGGTCCTTCTGCTTAATATGCTCCTCATTCATAGCTGCAAGGTTCCTGTTCACATCAGAATTTTCCTGTTGCAATGCCGTCAATTGAAGCCTGTAATCCACCAAGTCTCTTGAAAGCACTTGTTTCTCTTGAAAAAGAATCAAGTTTTCCTCCTCAAACTTTATCCTCTCATCAGTTGCAGAAGCAAGGTTTCCTTTCAATTCTTCAACTTCCTGATGTAAAGCAGCCAATTGAGTATTGCCATGGTCAAAGTCTGCAGAAACAATGGACAAGCGACTCATCACTTCATCCAATTTTATTCTAAGCTCGTGAACTGTAGCAGAAAATCCCATCGCTTCTTCCTTTGCAGAATGATATAGGTCCTGAAATTCCATTTTCTCACTGACAGCAGCCTCCAGCTCAGATCTACACTGAGAAAGCTCTGCAGCAAGGATTTTGTTATTTTGCTCAAGATTTACAAGGGATGTGCTAAGCACAGATGTTTCATCAAACACTAAACGGTGTTTGTGATCAGAACCGAGTTGTTGTTTATGCTGCTCGAGGAGTTGCAAGTGGAAAAAATCTTTTGAAACGTTTGAAAGATAAAGTTGCTCCTGGAGTGTCTGAGGAATATCAGCCGTAACAGTTTGGGACACATCAAGATTAACATGATCTGCTGTTTTCCTCGACTGTATCAGATATCTAAAATCACCTTCAGGCAGTTTCCTTAGCACCTCAGCAAGTTGAACCAGGTCAAAAGATTGCCTTTCTCGCCCTGAAGATATGTATTTCTCGTCAGCAGAATCTACAACGATCGGTTTAGACATACTTTCTGGATGTTCAACCTCAATATCAGTACAAGCCTCAGGCTGACGAGCATTTTCACATTCAATAGAACCTTTCCTATCTGAATCAGTTTGATTTTCATCCTCAAGATTTGCTTGTTGATCAGGCACCCTCTCATTTGATAACCCGGCCATCACATCAAATCCTAGGTGATTTACATTAGAAGGATTATCTGTAAAAGCTTCAGCAGGCACACCAATTGTCTCAACAGGAACAGAATCCTCGAGTATATTATGATTTATTTCAGAATCACTGATGCCAACAGAAGACACGTCAAAGCCCCGCTCAGATACTGTCAACAGCTCCAGATTATCTTTCAGATCATGGTATGTCGGACCATAACTGTCGGCTTCCTGAATTGCCCCTACCCAGAAACAAACCAAAGAAAAATTATACATCAATTCACCTATAACTCGGAAATAGTAATAGTGACTTCAAGTTGACATGATATGATATGAGATGAAAATGACAAGGAAAGACGAGAATGAAGAGGAGAGAAGGTACAACCTACGTTTGATACCTGATCTGCCTCCTGCAGCCTCTCTGCTTCAGCAGCAACTGTAGAAGAGCCTATTTCAACTTGATGTTTATCCGTCTGACCATCCCCTTCAGCGGTGGGACCATGAGAGCTGATCTCTGGCACAACAAGCTCTGATCTTGGGTGATCAATATGACCATCCAAAACAGGTAAGTCAGCAGATGAGCCTGCAGAATGAGCCAAAACCTCCACAGCATCCTGGTGCGAGGGACGTGATTCAGAATGTTGTGAGGATTCGGCATTCAAGTTATCAACCACATTGAGGTCAGCATCCTTATGTTGAGATTGACTAGCGCCCTTCCCATCTTTCCCTTTACTATCCTTTTTCTTACGGTATTGCTGAAGCTGTGATAACGCGCAAAAGTCAAAGACGATCCAAAACCCGAAACTAAACCAAACAGTCACGTATCACACTACTCATATCAAGCCACCCTGATTCGTGGCAGACATAGAATGTCGGCAGGTACATGACTGTAAATCAGGTCTTGTTTGCTCATCTTTTTTACACGAAACTAAGTCAGAATGGGTTAATAGGATTGCTAATACTTTGCCACATACTGGAATAAAATAGAGAAATAATGAGGAAAAAGGAGAGAATAGGAAACCTTTTTGCGGCCGGCAGCGAGGAGATCGGTCCGATTGGATTTCTTATCCATTGCAGAATAACAATCAGTAACATTCGATCACACTCCCATTTAAAAGAAAAGAAACCTATGGAATCAATCAAAAAGGGTAAAGTCAAATAGATACAAAACGCAATCGAAGAAATTGAATTGGACAAGGTAACAAAACAAAAAAAAAATAAGAGGGAAAGAGAAGGAAAACCTGTTAAAAATGAAAATGATGACAAGGAAGGAAGTAGGTGTGGTTAGGCCTTAGGGTATTATGGTGAAATTGTTGTTGAGTTGAGTAGAATTAGATCTGACGCAAACCCAATGTTAATATGCTGTTTTGTATGTTTGTTACGAGACCACACTACTTAAATGTGTGTGGGCTTCCATGGGGCTAGGGGAGGATCATTCATTTTCTACAGCCCAAATCAATCAATCAATATAATCAATACTCCCTCCATTCAACTCCACTTTACATGTATTCCATTTCCGTCCATTCAACTCCACTTTACAGGTTTCCTTATTTGGCTAAAAAAATGACAATTCTATCCTTATTGAAAATCTTTATTTACAAAAAATGTCACCCATACCCCACACTAACCCACCATAAAACCCCACCTTTATGTTTTTTTAATATTTTTAACCTCTTCTTTCTCTTTTCCCATATACTTTTAATACTTTTTTAATCCGCTCCTTAATATCCGTGTAAAAACTAAAGTTGCAAAGTAGGATCGAATTGGTAAAATCTTAGGATCCTACCAATTCACTGCATATAGTTTTTATTTGAATAAATTAAAAAGGGTA
>LHUT01001390.1:4953-16248 GCA_001412135.1 Silene latifolia subsp. alba
GTCTTCTAGTTAGTGTTCATGGGAAATTTCTAGAGAGTTGTGGGTGTTTGAGGATAAGTTAAGAGTGAAAAGTGGGGAGAAAATCTGAAAAGAAAGGGTTAAAGAGATAAGGCTTACACGCGTTTCTAGTGATAAAGACACGACACTCGGTCGAGTGCTCGGTTCACTCAGTCGTGTGAGGCTCACCACTCGGTCGAGTGAACTATCCACTTGGTCGAGTGACACATAATCAGGAGCTCTGGATTGCTGTCCAGAGGGCACTCGGTCGAGCGAAGTGCTATTCGGTTGAGTACTAGTGGCACTCGGTCGAGTGCCACCTCCACTTGGTCGAGTGCCGCTGCACTTGGTCTGCTGCCAAATGCACTTGGTCTAGTGTCAACTGCACTTGGTCTAGTGTACGGTCATAATTTACTTCCGAGTACACGTGGGTCCCTTCACGTATCCCGATGCCCTTTATGGGCCCCAAAATATTCGGGTATTACAGTTACAAACTCAGATGGTATTTCAGGGGCTTACACTCATTACAAGCAGCAAAGAAAGCCAATTTAGTTGATGAAATTGTGAACTCAGTAATGCAAGCTTTCATTGATTATAGTTCAACAAAACTGAATCATATTTTCTTAACATTGCAATCAGTAATGGTGGAGATTATGAAGGCAAAGGGTCATAATAATTTTTCAATCCCAGATATGGGGAAGGATCATCTTGAAGTCATTGGGGAGTTACCAAGGAATTTAATGGTCAATGAAGATTTAGTTAGAGAATGCATTGAATATTTGCAAGAGATAAGTCAGGCCCGAGAGTTAGAACATCTAATTACTCAATTAGGATATAATGTTCAGCCTATGGTAGTTTAGATAATATAAAGAATGTATTACAATGTTTAATTTTTTGAAAAATTGATTACAGTATAAATATTTTCTTAGTTCAGAAAATGTTTACATTGTAATCACATTTTGATCAATGCAATGTAAGAACGATTAATGAAATGTTATGCAATGCAATGTTTTTCAAATTTTATTACAGTGTAATAACATTGCAGTGTTACATCAACTCTCAGGCCTAAATAGCCTCATTTCCCTCCCTTGCTCAATTGCAACACCGTCTCCCTCTTTTCGCATAACAATTGTTACTCCCTGTCGGTTGCCCTTCTCCCACCTCACCGACTCCCACACACACCCACATCAATTCCTTCCCTTGCTCAATTGCGCTTGGTACCGGCTCCTTGCAGGCCACCGGTGGACCGGCAGAAACCTCCTTGCTACGTTTCATTCTTGCTTCCCCCTTTTTTGTCTCCCTTGTCCCCCTTTTTTGTTTTATATCATCGTGTCATTTTTTTAGGAGTTGGAGGTTAGTATTATTATTATTATTATTTTTTTATAATAAATACCGGAAGTTTTTATTGAGATCAAATCAAATTTTACAAGAAATTGGTGGGCAGCCGAGATACAATCTGGGCGCACACTCCCTTAGCAATATCAAAGTTAAGTCTAGTAAAAATAAAAACAGCAGCATTCGCCCCCAACTCCTCTAACGAAGAGAGAATTAACCACCTTTCATTATTATAAAGTTACCACTTCTAAATTATTATAAAATTACCTCATTTTAACATATAGCTATCATTGTATATCACTAAATGATAACTTTTTTTTATAATATTTTGCACCATATAGTTGCACACAATAACTACTATTCTCTCTTTCTTTAGGCTTTAACTAAATGAGACAAATAGGGAATGACAAAAGAGAGTTTTAATGATTATAATTTCTGAAGTTTAATCTAAGATCAATATCAATCAATGAAATATAAACCTATCGAAAATTGTCTTATTCATTATGGGTACGATATGAATCTTATAGGGTGAGAGATAACTTCACTGTGCGTGTGTATTTTGTGAGAGGTAGGGGTAGGNGACTAGTGAAACCCGTGAGAGTCGGTCTTTGGTCTCTTTTTGGTCAACGGTTTGATATTAGGTCGAATCTTGCGTGTGTCGTGTCAATCTTGGGAGTATAGCGAAGTACTTCCTCTTTCCCGCCTAGAATTTATTTCTTAGGCACCCGGTGTTATCAATGTTGGCTACTTGGGCTAGAATTAAGGATTTGAGACTTTGCTAAGACCCGGAGACGACATCCTCCACTAATGACTTTCTTTATTCGATTTTTGAAAGCAAAACGGCCGCTTAGATGAGGAAAGCGGTTTGACTTTTTGTAGATGCATCCATTGTTTGTTGTGTGCTTAATGTTAGGATGTGTCCAATTTTCTGCAAGCCCCCCACTTGTCTTGCAAAGGAGCACATACCTCATTGTGTTTTATTGCGAGTTGAAGGGATGGAGAAGGCCCGTTAATTGCCTTTCATCGGATATTACTAGTTTAGATAGTCCTTCTATATTACACGTCTTAGTTTATTTAATGAGCTTATTCGAGGACGAGTAGGGTTTAAGTGTGGGGAGATTTGATCAGTAGTAATTTAGTAGAATTTTATCCCCATATATATCCTTGTTTTGACTCGATTTTGTGTGCTTTTATTGAATTAAAGCTCATTTTACTAATTTAATTAATAATTATTAGTTTTAATATAATTATTGCAAATAATCGTTACTTTCGTAGAATTGATACTACTTTTTGTCATATTAATTTTGCAGGTATCGGGTTCGTGAATAAAGGAAAGGAAATCGAGAAACAATCGGGTTGAGACGGAACTTGGTACAAGACGACTTGGCAAAGTGTAATAAAGTTGGAAAAGTCAAGGTCAATCTAGACCTTAGCCTCACAATCTCCTTCACTTTGTTGTGTCTCTGAAGTCGTCTTCATCAGTCATCACCATCAACAATTCCACCATTCATCTCGCCTGACCTGTTGTTCATCTATGAATCCGAGCTCCAGTCACCGAGCACCACCACAAACTCAACTCCACCTCGCTCATACATCGAAACAACGCCAGCATCATCGCCTCCTTCTCTGTCCACGACATCATTGATGCTCAACCATGCCCAAACTGTAACACGAGCAGCAACAACACACGAGCAGCAATAATTCAAACCACCAAACCAGCCCACCATTACTCCATCACCATTAAACCCGTGTCCCTTCTCCTCCATCATCAACGACCTGCATCTACCATCAACCACGCATCACCCATTCCTGCACCATTTTCGCACCACCATCAATCCACCATGTTGACTAATTTGACAAACACCAGCAGAGCAGCAACATCGACATCCATCAACTGGAACTCTGTCGCCGTCAACCCATCATCCTCCACTCAGCCGTCACCGTCCTTCAAATCGACCACCATAGACCCGCACCTCCATTAGCATCACCATTCAACATGGCCCAATTTCGTTCCCGCTTCATTTGCATCATAGGTACTCCCAGCCGGGTACACGACTGCCTACTCCTCGTCTCGCAACATCAATTGCTCTCCCAGACGGCCCACCGGCTGCTGCCCTCACCACCGGCTGGGAATACATACAAAACATCCTTCATTTTCCAGAGAACTCCCAGTCGGCCTTGTCACCGGTGGCCGACACCCCGTCTCGCAGCACGCCAACATCAACAATCGCATCGAATTGTCATCCCCAGACAGGTCACCGGCTGCCGCCCCCTCAGCCGGCTCACAATTCCATCAATTCGTAGCCTTGTTTCCTGAGAACTCCCAGCTGGTGCCACCACCGGTGGCCGGTGGACTGGCCCTGACACCATTCACTGCTTTTAAATCCCGTGTCTGCCCTTTTGTTTTGTTTATATAGTAAAAGCTCACATTTCCCCTTTTTTGGGTTGAAGTGTCGTGTCTTTTCTAAGGGAGAGAGATTAGTTTTATTTTGATTAATATTATTATTATTATTAGGATTATTATTAGACTAGTAATTAGAATACCCCAATATATACACTACTCCCACACAATTAGACTAATATAGAACACCCCATACCATTTAGACTACAAAATGAGAATAGCTTAGCTTATTTTTTCCTCTAAATATTTTAGAACCCTAATATTTCTCCTATCTCAATATTTCTTCAATTAAATTTGTAATATTTCTTCATTATTAGTTTAATCACTCTCTAATTTATCAAGTTCTTCTCTTTTCAATAGTTTATATTTAATATTGGGTTGTAATTTGAAGACAAGAAGATATTCATCTTCATTATTTCAATCCAAGTTTGCTCCTTTAATTAATGTTGATATAATTTCTCTCTTATTTACATCTCTTTTCATTTGTTTACATATTTTATCTTGTTTAATTGTTGTTTATTCAAAGTAATCATGTTGTTTGTCATTGTTTACATGTTATCTCATCTCCTTGTTGATTTCTCACCCATAAACATGTGTGAGTAGTATTATCTAGGGTTTAGGGGGAACTTGGGTAATTGAAGGGGATGAATTTGGGTTGTTAACACTTTGATTCGGGTGATTAATTGGGCTTTACTCTCATGAATATGAAGTGTTTGTTGAACTATTTAGAAGAAAGTTTGTTGAACTGTTTAGAAGAAAGTTTGAACTTTTCTTTGACATGTTTGGCCTATCTTTGTGTTTATGCTATTGGATGGTCTTTATGTCATATTAGTAACTAGTTTATCTTGACTAAGTTATAACTTGCTGATGAACTTAAGGTGTCTAAGAAATTAGGCATAAGTTCTTGACCATTATCATCACCCATCTCTTGTTAAACCTTGTTTCTTCCTCTATTTTTACCCAAGCGAACCTAAAGATACTAGCTTTCCCTTCATTGGTTAAATACAACTTCATTTAGTTTAGTTTTACATCTTGTTTGCATCTTAATTTACACTTAATCAAACCTCATTCATTTGTTAGATTAATTTGAGACTTAAACGCTAAGTAGCAACCCCCGCCATCTTTGCGTTCGACCCCGATTTACACTACTTAAATTGGGTTATTCTATAAATAGGTTTTGATAAGGGAACGACGACTAAAACCCTTCATCACCTGTATGATCCAACCCGTATTTAACTCGATGTACTCAATCTGGCCCGTAGTATGACCTATGCTGTAAGACATGTCTACTCTCTAACTCCATTGTTCCTTATATGTATGTTGTCGAGTTATATGATCAACATAATTGAATTTACTCCTTTGTTTCTCTTATTATTTACACAAGTTCTCATTTGTAACGGACAAGGTTGTGATATCTCATACCGATCAAAGTAATAATGACAAATGAGAGAGCAAATAAGAGAGAGGATTGTAAGAGACCACAAGCGAAATTTGTTATATTGTTTTAAGTTTGATTAATAGTACATAATTTGCTAAATGAAGAGAGTAAACCATTCTCATTATAAGATAGTTTTCAGAAACCATCATATATACACACTTGGTTGTACTATGAACACTACTACGATCCGTCACATTGGTGGACCGTTTTATGTCAACTTGAGCCGCCTATGAATAACTACTAAATGTACCTTATCCTAGAATGGTCACTAATAATGACAGTGTAGAGTTGGGACGTGCCGACATGGGTGGATATAACGACAGTTAATATTCCTTAAGACGATTTAAATATCATTCTATACATACATATAAGACAAATTGTTTAATTTTTTATATGAATTATACTTTTGTCTGACAATCCTATATATATCCATCTTAAATAAAAATTTGCGTTATAACAAGTCACATAACGAATTGGAGTACATACATCCATTCTCTTCATAATCACACCAACCGTATAAACTAAAATAACTCTAATTAACTCACTCACTTGCATAATCACTCATCCTTTCCATTTTATTAACTTTTTTTTCTTAAAAAAAAAGTCACTCAAAATAAAAAAGTTGTGAGAGTACTGAATAGAGCATTTTTATAGTAAATTTTATATTTATAATTCATGATTTATCATATAGGATTTCCTAGTTATTATAGATTTATAGGTGGTCGATAATTAAGAAAATGTAGAGGTAGGTGGATATATAATATTACAACAAGTCTCTCTTATGACGGGTTGCGACGGGTCAAGTAATATCATGTGGGGTAGATAAGACAAAAACAAAGTGCCTTGGGAGTAGTATTCTGTTTTGTCTTATCTACCTCACATAGGTTGTATTTGACCCGTCGCAAGCTTGCGATGGATATGTCCGTCACAAATGAGAATTTGTGATAATATTAATAATAAGGACGTTCCATACGAATTGGAGTGAGGGCAACCTCCATTCTTAATTTCTCATGCTATCACATCAACGCACGCTATATGCATTAATCAAATTTAAACAAACTCTATATATTACGTTACTTAGATACATACTTCTCCCTCGTTTTTTTCTTTTTGACGTTTGGTAAGCTCATTTCATTTGAAGGTATGAATTTAGCATGAATGTTAATTAGATAATTTTATTTTACGAAAATTTGCTTTCAAGTTGGATACACGTTTGCTACGAAAAGTCATTTTTGTTAACATGCACGTTATCATGTCTTGTGTTTGAGTTTCGATCCACAATCTGTCCCACTTTTGTATCTCATCTTGTGTGTTAGACATTTGCTCAAAATGATAGTGAGCAAGTTAGTGATTTTGTTTTCGGTATATCTATTATGTTTATTTATTTATTTTTTGTTTCGTGAACACTTATATAAATCAAAAAAATTATGCTATGTAATTGCAGGAATTAAGGAAATCAAATGAAGATGGCAATAAGGAATAATGAGTTTATAAGTGTTTGGTTGATGTTACTGGGGACAATGTTCATATCCCAACGTTGCTTTGCCCATCAACACCATCATACTCATAGTGTGTCCTTCAAGGTCGATGTATTATCTCAACGTTCCATACCTCAACATTTTTTCGGCATCTTTTTTGAGGTCTTCTATTTTTTTTATTTTTTTTTCTTGTTCACTTTATTTATTGACAAAACACTTCACTTTAGTTTCTAATTACCTTTTAATATCGTCTTTGTAGGAGATTAATCATGCAGGAGCGGGTGGTTTATGGGGCGAGCTCGTAAGCAACAGAGGTCTTTTAACTATAACTTCTATGAATCAAATTCGCATAGTTTACCTTATAATTTCTCGCTTAGACCAAGAGTGAGTTGTAGGAATGAATATTCAAGTACATTATTATTAAGCAACTTAAAATATTCAGGATTTGAAGCTGGAGGACGTCATGTACCCTCGATGATTAGTCCTTGGGGTATGATTGGTGACGAAAAAGTGGTATCTATAATAACAGAGATGTCGTCTTGCTTTCAAAATAATCCGATGGCACTTCGAATGGACATACATTGTGATGTAACAACTTGCCCTCCCGGAGGAGTTGGAATCTATAACCCGGGCTATTGGGGCATGGTACGTTATTAACAAACTAATCATATTTACTATTTACATGTATAACAAATTAATAAAACAACGACAAACTAATTAATACTTATCATGATATACATGTTTTATTAGTTACATACATACATTTCATATTCTTAAACATTGAATTGGCAGAATATTGAAGAAGGAAAGACGTATGAAATAATATTCTTTGTTAAATCGTCCGGACCTCTTCAAGTCGTCCTGTCGCTAGTAAATTCAGATGGAACTCAAGTGCTGGCTTTCACTCACAAAATGTAAGCTATAATTAATGCTATATCCAAGACTAATTTCTTACTATTTGCTAGTAGTAATTTCATGTTTATATTTTTATGTAGAAATTGTGAATTGCAGGGCTGATGCAGAGAAAGTGAGGAAATGGACAAGGATTCGAACCAGTTTGACAGCTACCGGGTCAGACCCTCAAGCAAGGTTTCAGCTCACCACAACTCAAAAGGGCACCCTTTGGCTTGATCAAGTCTCTGTTATGCCTACCGACACTTTCAAGGTTAAATCATAAAATTAAATCACTTTTTGATCAACCTGTACTTGTCAACTAACTTAGCAGGTAATTTAGTGATCAATCTTTTGACAATGTGACCCTAATTTTGGACAGGGCCATGGATTCCGAAAGGATCTCGCTGAAATGCTAGTCAATTTAAAACCTCGGTTCCTCAGATTCCCCGGTATGCTCTTATTACCCATTAAATTACAAGAAAATGATTAGCATAATACTTTTATTCATCCAACATTAATATCAAAGAATAATATAGTTATAGAATGGTTGGACTAATGGGTATAAATATTAAATAAATAAAATGCATTGGCTAAATGTAGGTGGATGTTATGTGGAAGGAAACACATTAGCCAATGCGTTTCGATGGAAGGAGACAGTGGGCCCATGGCAAGAGAGGCCGGGACACCGTGGTGATGTTTGGAATTACTGGAGTGATGATGGACTTGGTTACCTTGAATATCTTCAAGTATGCAATAATTCTGCTGCGCCTTTTCATACTACCTTGCGTACCCTTTGCCCGTGTACAACAAGTAGACACGTCATTCTGATCCAACACAAAAGCATACCTTAATTCTAGTTTGTTGAATTGTAGCTGGCAGAGGACCTTGGTGCAGAGCCAGTCTGGGTCATAAACAATGGTTAGTTTAATGAAATCATCTCTTCTGGTAATTAGTAAAGTTAAATGTGATTAGTCATTCCTAATCTGTTTCTCGTGAATTCGTCCTTTGTTCTTATGTCACAGGATTTGGTCTCCAAGATGCAGTCGATCCCCGGCTACTAAAGCCTTTTGTACAAGTAAGACAAATGCATACAGCATACACTCTAGTATATATACATATATATTAAGCAATAAGTACATTTATGTGAAATGCAGGAAATGCTAGATAGCATCGAGTTTGCAAGGGGTAGTCCTAATTCTACATGGGGATCACTTCGTGCAAGATTAGGACATCCGACTCCTTTTAACCTCAAATATATCGCCATTGGTAACGAGGATTGTTATAAGGCCACCTATAGAGGTACGCATTATCTTCTTACCATATATATCGTGGACCTCAGACGTCTATGATTTATCAGGTAATCACTATTAACTGTTATTGTGTCACAATTTGGACAGAAAGTTACATGAAGTTCTATAAAGCATTAAAACAAACCTACCCCGACATCAAAGCCATCTCAAATTGTGACGGGTCTCAAAAGGAATTGGATCATCCTGCTGATTTATACGATTATCACGTAATTAACCATAACTTTCTACATTATTTCGTTTCCCCAATGCTTGAGCATTTGGACTAATTAAACATTTATATATTAAATTGAAACTTTTGTACTTTCAGAACTACACAAGTGCAGAGGGCATGCTTCAAAACACTCATCTTTTTGACAAGATATCGAGGAACAACCCTCATTCACCAAAGGTATCCATCCCTTAATACTCAACCAAGTTATTCTAAGATCATATTTCAACGAACAACAATCTTATTACATAAGACAAATTGGGTGGTATTTAATAATACAGGCTTTTGTGAGCGAATATGCTGTGACTGATCCTAAAGACAAAGTCATCAATGGGACGTTTAAGGGGGCGTTAGCTGAGGCTGCATTTTTACTTTCACTTGAAAAAAACAGGCAGGTTTCGAACTATTTGTAGTACCACATTTGATCACCAATTGTATAGTTTTAATAAAGACTAATTAATTGATGTGCAAATAAAATAACGCAGTGATATCGTGGAGATGGTGAGTTATGCGCCACTTTTTGCGAACCAGAACGACAGATTGTAATTAAACTCTTAACCCTCATCTGTTTGCATTGTTATTTAATAAAGACTAAATAATTGATGTTAATTAAGGATGATGTTAATATGAAAAGGTGGAACCCGGATGCTATTTTCTTTAATACAAACAAAGTGTACGGAATTGCTAGTTATTGGGTTCAAACATTGTTCAAAGAATCAAGTGGAGCTTTGCTTTTGGATAGTCATCTTCATACAGATACTCATTCAAATGCTGAAAACATATATGCCACTGCAATTAAATGGACGGACAACAAGGAGAAGAAAAATTACATAACCATCAAGGTTTTAAAATTCCAACCATGCTTTATTAATTAATTTTATTAAGGCTGTTCAGGGTCGTAAAATCCATATATATTTCATACGTAAGCTTGATTGATTTACATACAGTTTAGCAGTATTGAAGCGAGCCACTAATTTGAAATCTTAACTTAATTTACAGGTTGTCAACTTCAATAAGGTTTCAGCAAAAGTTAACGTTTCTTTGGAGGGAATTGATCGAAACTTAATTAGAGTAGTGAGTCAAACAGTACTTCATTCTGATGATTTACAAGGAGATAATTCATTTGATAATCCTACCAAGGTACTTAGTTATAAACCTCAACTCACCTTATAACCATGGTTCAAAATCCGTCAATATTAATACCACCCTTTACACTTAGTTTATGTATGTTTATGTGTTAGGTGGTACCACAAACAAGTAGATTCAAAGCTGGAGAGAAGGCCATTGATGAGCTGAAGGTGGAGCCATACTCTTTTACAGCTTTTGATTTGTTTTATTAATTAGCCCTCTATAAGTAGATGGATAATATCCCTAAGGGATTCATTGGCCTGCCTAAATTAATAAACTACATGCTGTATTCCACAACTTGATGGTCAAAAATGGAATTTATTTTGACCATCAAAGTCACAGGACAATAATTTAAATGAGACTTGTATAAATCATTAAACGATCGATTTTTTTCAATTCACACATAGTTAAATACAAGTAAAATATGCGACCATTTGATTGTCAATTGCCACGATTAACCACGACTGCACTCTCAATATCGTCATCCTTTTACGAATTTGCATGCATACATATAACATATAAGTGCACCCGCCCAATGTGATACTCTTTCTATTCCGGTCATTTATTTACCTATTACTCTCTACAACTCGTTTAATTATTATCCTTTGATTTTGACACAAAGTTCAAGAAAAGAGGAGGGAGCTAATTACAAGATGACAATTAGACCAAAATTTAGTATGAAAGATCAAATTGCTCATCAAATGCAATCCTAAAATAGTAAAGACAATAATTGACGGAGACACCCAAAAATGGAATAGAACAACAAATGACCTTAATATGATCCTTTTACGAATTTGCATTCATACATAAAAGCATAAACGACAAATATGGTACTCCTTCCGTCTCACTAATTTGTTTATCTATTACATATTTGGTCTATTATTCATTTGTTTACTTTTCTGGCTCTGTTTGGTACTTAGTAGACTAATATTAGCAGAATCAGATTGGTAAAGTAGATTATAAATGATATATTGGATTGACAAGTTTGACTAGCATATTTCAATTAGCAGATTTAATCGGAGTGTTTGGTAATTAGCGAATTTCGGTTAATACATTGTTTAAGAATATGTAATCTCTAATAGGAATACTGTTAGAACACATTAGAT
>LHUT01001392.1:0-19086 GCA_001412135.1 Silene latifolia subsp. alba
GTAATTTTATCATATTTTAGCATGTGGTGATGGAGGTGTTGCGGTGGTGATGGAGGTGTTGCGGTGGTGATGCAACGGGGACGTGGTCGTGTGGTGGTGGTGTGGTGGGCGGTGGAGTCGTGAGGGAGGGAGTGTTTGAATTAAAGAGTTAATGTGAGGAATGGGTGAGAGAGAGAGAGAGAGATGTATAAGGGTAAGAGTCGTCTTTTTTTTAAAAACCGTCGACGATTTGTTACAAAACGTCGGCGACGTTTTGCAACCGGGGACTCCAAACTACTCAGCCATGTCGCTCTTTAGTGAAGGATGCATCTCAAAGCCGGTTTGCTCTTTTGTCAAGAGAACTCAAAAAATACAAAGACTAACACACAAGTTCATACATAGCCAAATTAATAAAAGTAGGTACATGAAGAGCTTAAAAACATAAAAACATCGATCAATTCCTGTGTTTTACAATCTTCTCCTTAAGCTCGCTCTTATTAGCACCAACAAGCCTATCTATCTCCTTTCCTTTCTTAAATAACACAAATGTCGGCATTGCATCTACCCCAAATTCACTTGCAACCTCCTGAAAATCAACAATTCAACAACTCTTTAGTATATAAACTTTCGGTTGATATAGTTCTTTCATAGGTAATCGACTGGTTAACTTAATACGAGTACTTGTTAAACCATTTAATTGAGTTCGGGGCATGGGGCATGTACCGAAAGCTCATCCACATCAATCTTGACAAAATCAGCATCTCCATATTTCAGTGAAAAAGCTCTGAACACCGGCTCCATGTATTGACATGGTCCACACCAGGAAGCGTGGAAGTCGACCACCACCTATTCTCCCAAACATGCAAAAAACAACTGTATATAAGACGGTTTTACAATAAGATAACACTTGCACCCCAAAATATCAAAAACTTGCAATAATCATGAACAGGAAACCGCAAAAAAAACAATATAAAAGACGGTTTTACAATAAGATATGTTGAAAAAACAGTCAAACATTGGCACCCCAAAATTTCATAAACTTGTAATAATCATGAACAAAAAACCGCAAAAAAACAATATAAAAGACGGTTTTACAATCCTGTCAAACACTTACACCCCAAACTTCCAAAAACAGGTAACTAATATTATTACCAGTTTGTCTGATTTTTTAGACGATTCGAAGAAAGATCTCCACTCATCTAATGAATGAATCACAACAACAGTAGGTAGCTTGCCACGCGACGAGAAGTGGTTGCCCATTCTACAAACAACAGCTGCAAAAGCTAATTTAGACCGGTTTTTGTTATTCCTGAAGTTACCATGTTAAGGCGAAAAACAGGAATTTATATAATTGATGTATGTGATTCTCACAAGTAACATTGATTCTTTAGTTCAAAGTAGTATCAGATGCTTTGGGTCATAGAAATTGACATTAATCTTAGTTTATACGAATTGTTGCGAAAAATAGTGTTTTGAAGCATATATGCTTTTGAATATTAGATTAATAAACAGCACATCAAATATTTTGACAATTATGAAACACATCTAACTAACAGCCAAAACAGAATTTGTACTTAGTTTCTGTAGTTATCAACTTATCAAGTATTTATGTATATATCGTCGTTTTCGATTCCTCTATTCCTCTACCATAATTATAAGATATATTTTGCGCCGGTTTATAATAACATTATCTCGATCTTTCAATAGCTGATGCCCGAAGTATGGTACGGAAATGTCAGATGTATACAACCTTATCGTACACTTTCAATGTAGAGAAACTGTTTCCGTATGACACCTAATATTCAAGAATAACGCGATTTGAAGCTTCATATTACAAGGTTTTGTACCAAATACATGATGAAAAAAAGTTATTAACCAATTATTCAACAAACTCAGGACTTGGATTCAAAACCTGACCCGCCTCGACATCAAAATTATATTTACGAGTAAAGTCGTTAAGTTGAAATCAGTAGTCACCAGATCATCATGGAGAATAACAGGTTAATATCCTACTAACAGTTACCAGTTTTCTACAATTAATCGCTTTCGAATAGTGGATAATGTACAAAATAGTAAAATACATACACAAAAAGTATAAAGCTTTGGCTGCAATTATGAGCAGCTAATTTTTAAGTATACTTTATACAGCCGCAGATAATTATATACATGTAACACTAATGTATTGATTATAAAAATTAGTATAAACACACGGTATTAAGACGATAAACAAAGAACAAGAGTACGTATTTAAGGACTTCCAGAGATGTGCTTTGCAGATTAGTAGGCATCTTTGACTAATATAGAAGCTTTCCCTTCAAAAGCAAGAGCACTGTGTATATTTTAGGTAGCCAAATTAGCAATCGCTAATCGGTAATACTCCGTATATAGATAACGGAATATAATAAACAAGAATTTAATTGCAAGATTACCAGAGTTAAGCCTCGGATTCTATTGTACCATTTTTTATTTTAATTTTACTACAGAAGAAACTTCACCATTAAGCTACCGCAAATTTTAATCAAACGTATGCAATACTGTAAAGAACATATATGCTCTTTTCATAAAAACTTATTTCCTGAGAATCCAATTCAAAGACTGCAAATTCTTGTCAAAAGAGTAAGCAACTAAAGCATGTTGTCAAATTGCGAAAACTTTCACTGTTACAAAACAGATCTTACCTTAATTCGACTCACTCGCAAAGTCTGCCCATGTCAATCTATATTATTCCGAGTTAGCTCGGGAAACAAAACTCCTGACTTAACATGTCATGGAACTTTAACACTTCATTTTCGGTCAAAAACAGAATCTGATCTTACAGCTGATTCCGAAAAACAGGAACATTGAGAAATTCCCACACAGATTCAATAGCACACAGATATTTCCGCATAAAATGACTTCAGAGTTCTTCCAGGTTATATTAGAAATACTTCGGCACTGAGCTACAAAACAGAGTGGTATCCAAAACGATGAATTCATAAATAGAGCCTAGAATTCTACTACGCACATACGAGTATCATCACACTAAAAAGCATCACAAGAACCCATCAATGAAAACATTTGTTTGTGCTATGATGCGGCCCCAATGTTCTCCTGGGAGTGGTTGCCGTGATCTCCAGATGAATTGTTGGTGTATCCACCACCACCACCACCATTGCCATTGCCACCTCTTCCACCTCGTCTATTGTAGTAATTGTTCCTAGGATAGTAATTATCATGGTACTGGCCACGACCGTTCTGGTAGGTCCCATTCCCCCTGCCAGTACCCCTGCCTCCTCTGCCATTAGAGTGACCCCTTCGGCCACCACCACGACCGCCACCTCTCGGCCCTCTCCGGTTACCGTACTGCTGCTGGTCTTTGAAGTCTACATTGCTGTAGCCGTTCTCTCCTTCTGTATTCTGAGACTGTTCTTGGTCTGTCTGCGATGGAACAACTTCAGGGGGATTCTCTGGCTTCAAATCATCCTGTGAAACAAAAGCACCACAAATTATATTAATTTCCTGCGATAAAGGGTCCCGCACTCCCGCCTATGGCAGAGCAAGGGGCGTAGATATACACAAGCACACACAATCTTGCTTTACACTTGTGTTGAAGAAAAAGAGAGCCCTTTTCGAGTAGCCTAAATCAAGAATAGAAGAGACCACAAGTCACAACCACTACTTTGAAATGTAAGAAACAGACATAGTTCAGTGAAACTTTTGCTTTATTCCATTGTATTTCAAGACTGAAGGATAATGAGCCTTCGGCTCCATTGAAAAATGGAAAAACTATTCTTCCACAAAAACAAAAAAAAAAAGAGGAACTGACCTTCTGAAAGACCTCGACGTTACTAGACTGTTGTCCAACTGTTTCATGCCCTTCGGAATTCCCAGCATCTTCCTCCTGCAACTGTTCGACAAGATCAATGAATATATAATGCTGCTAATATGTATATTGCAATGAAAAAGCATTATCATCATCATCATCATCAAAACGAACGTACAGCACAAAATCGAACTCGTACCCAAATTTGAAACTGAACTCACAGAAGCCTACCCAAGAAAATCCCAATAGAGTACAAGTGCCTACACTCAGTAGCTATTAAGTGCGAAAAAAATTTTGATTTTGAAAATTTCCCAATTGCTCTTGCACATGCACACAGTCAGGATAAGACTGTTGCTTGATATTGTCTTTCACCCGGAAACAAAAAAATTAAAGAAAACAAAACAAAGTACTTCAGAATGACATTTTTCACTGCCTATAACTATTGTTTTACAAAACTTTTGTACCACATACCTCAAGGCACAAACACATACGCATTTACACACTCACAGTCAATTGCCAACAAAATAGTAAGTTCAGCAGCCATTTGTTGGAATTGCAATATTATAAAAAGTGGATCACCGTCTTGAATAACTCAGAGAGCATATAGAAAATCTAACATTCTTCATCCATTATCTTTCATGTTGGATAAAATGCAATTTTGTAAAACAGAACATAAACAGAAAATGTCAGCACACCAGTTCTGCCGACAACAACAACAATATCAGAGCCTTAATCCCAAAATGCTTTGGGGTCGGCTGACATGAATCATCGTTTAGAACCGTCCACGGGTGAATGCACACCTCAAAATGCAAAAATATAGAAAAGGAAAAGTGAAAAACAGAAGGGGAGTGAAACATAATACAAAAGCCAAGGTAAACTTATAGGTTTTAAAATCGAAGTCCGGATTTCTTTTATAAAAACTTAAAATTTAAATCGAGAATAAAGATTAAAACGATTTTGAAAACCGAAGTAAAACTTAAGGGTCCGGAATACCTTAAAAGTGAACCAAGTATTAATACATAAGAAAGTTGCTGTAAAAAGGTGTAATTAATATATAAGAAAGTTGTTGGTAAAATGTGTAATAAATCCGAAAAGAACAAATAAATTTTTAAAAATTAAATGAAAACACTAAATATTTAGATCGGAAGAGCGTCGTGTAGGNAACGATTTTGAAAACCGAAGTAAACCTTAAGGGTCCAAAGTACAACAGTTCTGCCGACAATCAGGAAAAAAAAAAGAAGACGGCTCTGGCAAACACTACAAAAGTAGTTTCAAAGTGGTACAACACTCATGCATATGAGTTACGAATCGATACACAAGTATCAGTTTGCAATTTGTTAGTGTATCAATTTGCCGTGTTAAAGTCGGCTAAGTTAGCGAATTAGGTTAGAGGTGCATATTAAGGAAAACGATAAGAAGATAAGAGCAGTTATATGTGGTGCTAAATCAATAAGAACGGTAAAAGGGGCACCGAAACTCAAAGCAAAGGATATATTTTTTTTTTTGGTACATAAGAGGGGCAAAGCAAATGATATATGAAGATACTTTTGGATACCCTATAACATCATTATTTAACCTCTCAGCCAAACATTACAATCACATCACAGAAAAAAGTACTTTATGAAAAGACAATGAAACATGTGAACAGGGGACTATAGGTCTATAAACTTGAGTAGTTTAGTGGTTAGTGGTTTTACCGTTTCCTTATATTGCTCAGTTGATCCCTCCACTTCCGCTTCCACTTGAGCAGGCACTTCAACATTCACCATGGACTCTTGTGTTGGAACCTGGAACAAACCAAAGTTTCCACCAGCAGCAGCTGCTGCAACTTCTCCTGCACCCCTCATCTGCGGTGTGGCGGTTAAATACCCCGAGGAAATAATCTTGTTCAACTTTGCTCTCAAAGCAGCATCTACAACACAACAAAACCTCAACTTTTCAGATTCTAAACACAGTCAACCTTAATATCATCACAAATCAAGAAACTCCCAGATTCTACAGCCAATTAATCCTATACATACGGTATTACGGACATAATCAACGAGCTTATCCCATTCTACAAACAATCAGCACCTTAGAACGTCAAAGATGAACACAATCAATTAACCAGAAATTGAAGTCGTTGATTCTCCAAACCATTCAAATTAACATACAAACACTTTTAAACCAACTTAAACATTCGTCAAATCATTCAAATTGAAGTCGTTGATTCTCCAAACCATTCAAAATTTCAAATTAACATACAAACACTTTTAAACCAACTTAAAAAAGTTCGTCAAATCATGAATGAGACTAAGAACTACTCAACATTCATCAAACAAACATTAACAAAACCTCAACTTTCAAATTTTAAAGATAATCAGCCTAAACAAGATAATCAACTTAAACATCATCACTAACTTTCTACTACAGTACTACATACCTGTGGTCAACTATAGTTAACTCCAAATTTCAACAAATACAGTCTTCTCTATTTTTTCCAACATTCAAGTAAGCGATACAAACAACCTTAAAATTTGTTAGATCGCATAATAAACTAAAGTTACTCTATCTAATCATGAATAGCAATCAGCCCCTCGAATTCTACAATCAAACAAGCAACGCAATCAGCAATATGACTGCAACAAAATTACATGTGACTGAACCTTCGTCAAACAAAGGTTAACATTCATAATTTAATCACGAATTACACCAAGAACTATGTGACTGAACCTTCGTCAAACAAACATTAACATTCATAATTTAATCACGAATTACACCAAGAACTACTAAACATTAGCCAAGTCACAAGCTTTAATATTCGGCAAACCACAAATTAGACTAAGAATACTTCACATTCGCCAAATCACAAATAAGACAAACGAACTATCAATCCATGACATTCAACAAGCAAAAAAAGCAAAAGGCAGTAAAAAAGTAAGATAGAATTTTACATGTAACATTAGTCTGAGAATCAATAGGCTGATCAACATTAGAACGCCACAACTTAGCATGTTTCAAACACAAATCAAGCGCATTCCGATGCGAAAGCTCAGAATTAGCAGGTCTAGCAATCATCAACCCTTGCAAAGCCGAAATCAAATCCAAATCACGTTCAACAAGCATATCACCATCAACAGCATCATCAGTAACAATATCATAAGTCAAACAACTTCCACGCTCAAGTGTTTTAGTATACAACGTAAATTCACTCTTCAAATCAAATAAACTTCCGAAATACATCAAATTCACGAAATCCTCCATTAATTTGTCTTGCTTGTGGTATTCGACGGAGAGTTCTTCGTCGAGGGCGGCGGAGATAGGAGCGCGAAGTTTTTCGAGTTCGTCAATGAGTGCTTCGACAACCGGTTTAGAGCGAACGACTTCGAGTTGTTCGGAATTTAGGGTTTTGCCTTGAGAGAGGGATTGTTCCATTTGAAGGATACGAGTGTGTTTTTTGCGGAGAGCGCGGATGCGTTTAGCGATTACGGTTAGGGTTGGACCGTCGGAGGTTGTTGATGTTGCCGGTGTTGCTGCTGGTGGTGTTGCGGCGGTTGTTGTCGCCATATTTGGGGGTTTAGGGTTTAGGAGAGGATGGTGTAATTGGAGAGACCTTAATGGTGAGGCGTGAAGGGTGAGGAGGTTTGGGGTTGATGATCTGTTGGTATTTATAGTCTTATAGACGAGGGGAGTCCAATGAGTAATAGGGAGCTTCTAGTATGTTTTTGGATCCGTTTCACGTTCGTTACGATCTTAAGAGAGATTTTGGCCCGATTTTAAACTCTCTCATGCTGAAATATCACAAATACCCCTCTCCTGGGAGGCCGGGACCATCACAAAGGTCAAGGAAGATTTTAATCAATTACTCCCTCTATTTTTTTAGTAAGTCTTTGACTTTAATATTTACAAAAATATATTTGTTCAAAAAATATAAAAATNCAAATTCTTATTTGCGACGGAGGTATCCATCGCAAATAAGAGACGGGTACCATATTCACTCACATAATACCCATAAAGGTCTGGAACATTGTAAGTTATTTTTCTTACTGTCAAAAAAAGAAATACTTCATTTTGGAGAAATACTTCATTAACTAACTATTTTAAGATCATCAGAAGACTCGCCGACATAAGTTACTTGAATTATGTTGGTCATAACTCATACAAGAGATATTAGCTCAGGTTCTCACCCGCGAAAAAAGGGTGATGAACCAAGTCCTTAATGGACTTTTCTCTCATTTCATTCGAAAGAAGTCTAGGACAACCATGCTTGAGAATTGCAAATTAGCGATGCTAAATAACGTTACTCCGTACAATAGTTTTCACCACGCTTGGCGAAATTTTACTGTAAACCACATTGGAAAATTGGTGAGGCTTCCCGGCTAGGAACCACAGAAGAAGCTCTATAATGTTAGCCTGAACTTCCCTCATCCGCCAAATGAACTAGACGTCAGGAAAGAAAAGATCATCTGATAAACCCTGGAAGAAGTAATTCCTCAGAAAAGGTCGATTTCTTCAGGGATCCTTGCTTTACCATTGTAAACGTACTGCAGTTCCTCCTTCCATGTCTGCATAAACATAACATCGATGGGTAGTCAATATTTGCTTGCGATGTACGGAGTAATAGTCAGTACTCAGTTACGAGAAATGGAATTTTGTGTTTTTGCTAGTAGACGCTTACTTCGTGTCGGAATGCTATTCGCAGCTTGGGAACATTAGTTTTGTGAATGTCATTTCCTTCTGGACCTCTCAAGAAATAATTATCTCCAAGCCAGTGCAGCTGGTCGGTCCATAAACATGAAAGATATATTATTAGACAAAAGAACAAACCATTTCGGTGAAGAAAGATTTAGACGAGAAACGCATTTTTAGAGATCTAAAAGATACAGTATAATTTTTGTAAGACGGTATATATGGCAAGGTGTGATCATAAATTCATGATCCAAGGTTCGGCAAAAAGCTTGAAAAGGTCACCAACTCACCAGTAGGACGGTCCTACTCTTAAGGATCGTGTTAAAAAAAAAAGACGGTTATTGAACTATCGGAAGTATAAGAAGACCATCAAAAACTAGACTGAATCATACGAGAAAACGTCAGTCTGATTTCTAACCTTAGCAGCATGAGTGAAACCAGACTGGTACACAGAGTTCCGGGCTATCTCACACAGATCACAAGCACTGAACTTCCACACCTGAAGATGGCAAATTAGTGGACAAGAAAAAGATGAAGTGATGAACTAAAAGAAGCGCGACATATCTAAACTCTAAATGCTTACCTGGGCAGCTACGCTGTATTCTTCAATAAGGGCTTCCTTTGTCAAATGAATTTGTAGAGGATCATCGGATGAGAGTGAGACATTTAAACCTCGCTGGAAGTACATTGGAAATGGATTGCGATGATAGTCCAGAAAAAGGGAATTGTTGCTCAATGGAGACATAGCCAGTCCAATCTGTAAATACGATTAATGGAAATTAATTCGTGTTTAGTAGGAATTAGTACCACTCGTCAAATTATGTTCCTTGGCCCACTATCAAAACAAAAGTTGAATGCAGTGGAGTTGTTCTGGGACAATAGGACATAGCTATTAAGGTTTTTCTTTCAAATTGTTTTACTTGGGTTTGGGTCGTGTCAGTATTGCCGATGACACTAAATGGCTGTCAAACATTTTCTCGTGTGTCATGTAACAGTATTATACGACTGATGGCAATTTGTACAATTCTTGAGCGCTGAGATGCTAACCTGAGCCAGATAATAGAGATATTGAAGTACTGGAGATTTCCGCAAGTTGATCCCATGCGATATATTATGGCACAAGAGAAATCCAGCAGCCAAATGATCAACATCACCAGCCTGTAAACATAAAGAAATGGTGAAACCATATATATTTATGAACAGAAGGGATAGAAACCGAGATTGAACCCAGAAGAGAACCTCTCCACAGTGAGGACGGAGTTTGATTGTAGGTAGTCCTTTAGATTCACGAAGCTGCAGAAATATACCAGAACAAATTAATTCTCTGAAGGCTCATATTGACATCAATCGTCACTGAAAAAGTCACATAATCTTGATGAAAAACTCGATGAGTCCAATAATCTCATTCCATAGCTTAAGATTATTCCACTACAACTCGAAAGGCAATATTTTATAGCTAGAACTCCTAGGAGCACAATGTACAACACTCGTATAACTAAGTGCTGCAAAAACAAAAGCATCAGGACCCATCAGCCCATCATTAGAAGCTAGTGACCCGGTAAAAGCAATCTCAAAAGACAGGCTATACAGCTAGAGTACACGTAGCGTAATGAACAAATGCATGCCCAATTTTACAAGCTTGTGCTTTGTTTAAGCAGATTTTGAACAGTGAAAATCGTTGGCAAAAGTCTCCTGTGACGTGGTATACTAAGCTCATCTGAAATTAAGCTTATTGTTGCCAGGATAATGAGGAGAGGCAAACCTTATTCAGAGTGTACAGATTGGCATAGCAATAATACGTGTAATATGAGAAAGCGGGATTGAATCCGTTAGTCCACTCCGATGGCGTGGGCATATGCTTTGTCGGGCGCCTCTCTGGTTTACTCTCATCATCCACCAGATCAAATCCAACAACCTGAATCATAAAAGTTACAGTTGTTTTTTCTAGTTTTTGAGAAAAGTAGCAGTATGATATAATGAAATGTATTAATAACCACAACGAAAATAAAAATGTACTCAAAATTCATGACAAAAATAGCAAAACCCACTTCAAATTAATGGAGGGTGCTAGAGCCTAGATAGAGTTACAAAGTATGAATGAATCCTGTTAAGGCCCACCAACTTCCTATATCTACAAGATAGCTAAGGCGTCAGAACACTTCGCCATGAATAAAGTCACAGCGCTGCTAGTCTAAGCTATAAGTTGCATCAACCTGCAACTATGTTACCTTGACATCTAATAACAGTTATTATGTTACTTTTGACTCTTCACTTTGAGCCATATCCATGCACAACATGACATCCAAGGATATGGAAGGGAATTGTATCCGACACTTGCACCAAAACTTCTCCTAGAGGCGGCAAAAAGACAGTTCCACTCACTTCCACATGACACAAAGAGCAGAGAGGGCTCGGACGCTAAGTTTGAGGCATCTAGTATACTATTTAATGAGTTTAATCTTAAAGCCATATCTATAGAAGATCTCTTTATTTTACTCTATAACACTAAATATTTCAAATTTACAACTGCATATGGAGTATTTGTTTTGAAGACATCTCCCTGAACCCATATCGTAAATAATGGATTGGGTCCGTGTGTTTAAGAAGTTGAGTCGTGCCAAGTCTGACAATTCGACAGGTACCCGTATGCGAAGCAAGTAGCACAGAATAGTAGTGTCTTCGTGATAATCATGTCTAATAATCTGATCGATAAAAACAATCTACCAAATAAATCATGATGAGAAGGAAAAATTATGCAAATGAGAGTTTATTCTCTTGAGCTGATCGTTTACAAATCATATTCTTTGGAATTTATTATGGGAAGGAAGATGGATCCACTGACCTGCATCAAAAACACATGAAGCTGGGGATGCGTATTTGGATCAACAGAGACCTCAAATAATGGGAGGAATATATTATCTATGATGTTCTGGAATGAGGTAACTATTCCCATGCTTTTGTAGATATTATAAAGCCTCGGCAGCTACATAAAATATAAAGACAGTCATTAGAAGACTCTTTCGCATGACCAATATACAGCCAGATGAAAATTCATAGACAAAACCAACAAGCTAAGACAAATATCTGGACTAATCCACAAAGAAAGTCAATTAACTATGATGCTAATTGATTAGCTTGGAATTCTAAGCCGCATAAGTACATACGAGTTGACACCAGTTGTTGACAAAAAACATCCAATATATGGACTACACCCACAAGGAAAGAAGAAAATATCCTGAGGATGAGAGTGGGTCTGACCAATTGAGTGTGATACAAAATTAAGACATTCCAAAATGTTATTTATAAAATGAAGTTACGAATTGATTAGATTACATTCTGCACAACTCCAAAAGTGATTACTCACTGCATCTTATTATGAATAAATCTCTAAGAATCTTTGAAAGTCCTAATCATCATTGAGTAACTACGTAAAATCATAAATAATCAAAACAAAATAACAGAAATTCATCAACTATCTTGCCAAAGCATCATGCCATCCTCGGTAAGATCAATAATCTGAACTTCATCATCCTTCGTGACACCAATAATCTCTACCTCATCCTCTTTCGTGAGATCAATAATCTGCACATCTTCTTTTGTTAAATCTATAATCTCGACTTCAATTATTGGAATCTTCAAGCTCCTTTATCTCTTCAATTTTATTGGGTAAATTAATCGGATTGAACTCTTCAAGCTCCTTCTTTACCTCCTTCCGGAATAATTTGTTAATTTGCGATGGCAAGACCTGCTTCCTATGTACTCCAAGGCTTTTGTTTTCGACATGATTTAGCAATGCCATTTGACCCGACCCGATGATGTCCCATAACTCGACCAGAGCACATAAATTTGGGTCGGATCTGAAGACATTGCTAAATCATGTAGAGTACAGAAGACTAGAGTACACGGAAGCGAGTCTTCCCATCACAAATTAACAAATTATTCCTGAAGGAGATAAAGAAGAAGGTTGAAGGGTTCAATATGATTAATTTACCCAACAAAATTGAAGAGGTAAGGAGGTTGAAGAGTCCACTATGATTAATTTAGCCGAAAAAATTGAAGTCGAAATTACATGAAGATTTAGTGCATATTATTGATTTCACGAAGAATGATGAGGTTAGGTTGAGATCATTGATCTCACAAAAGATGACAAGGTTGAGATTATTAATCTTAGCGAGGATGACATATGATGCTTTGGCGACTAATATAGTTTAGGAATTTCCGTTATTTTGTTTTGATTATTTATGATTAAGTTAGTTACTCAGTGATATGATTTAGGAGTTCCAAAGATCATTAGAAATTTATTCATAATAAAATGTAGTGGGTAGTTCTGCAAAATGTAATCAAGGTCGCAACTTTGTTTTTTAAATAACAGTTCGGAATTTGTCTTAATTTGGTATTAAACTCAATCGTAGACCACTAGACCCACTCTCATCCTCAGGATATTTTTCTTCCCGCCCCTTAATTGACTTTCCTTGTATTGGATGTTTTCTGTCACCTTTATGTACTTAAGCTGCTTAGACAACCAAGCTAATCAATTAGCATCACAGCATTCAGGAGAATGTACCTGAATTAACCACACGGCATTTTCGCTGTATATCTTGTTGTTGATAAACCAACTGGCAAGCTGGTCCCATTCACTTTGCTTCCTCCCATATATAGAGATTCTATACTCCGCCATCTGTAAGAACAAAATCATGAGTAACCTATCCAAACTTAAAAAAAAAAATAAGAAGGTGGTGTAATAGAGAGGCAAGCACAATATATCATTGTGTTTGACATGTAATGAAGCGAATTTCATATTCGATTCTCATCACTCCCAAGTCCTAAGTCATGATGCTATCTCAAAGTAGCTTTAACCAATGAACCAAATACAAATCCAGCTAATCTTTGATGTTAACAAGAACAATTAAATTGCTTTTGTCAGGTACTCAGACCTGATATTTGCTAGCTTCAAGGTCAGATAAAACTTCTTTCGTTACTTCTGCCAGAAAACGTCCTGCAATAAACATTTTAAGAATATTACTGGGATCATTATAGAAAATAAATAAATTACTAATTTCCTCCAGAAAACAAGGAGTTTGAATAGCCTTATTTGCCAAGTCAGGTGAAAAAAGAGGGGAAATGGCTTAATTCTGCACGTCTAAACAAACCTTGGATAAGATTATCCTGCTTCAGAAAGATTTCTCTGAGCCTGCTTTGCCCACAGGGATTATACTTAAGATTGAACTTGTCAAACCGATGGAAAGTCGTCTTATCAGCGTGTACATCCAATAGGTCAACATTTAAATCATACCTGAAGACGATTTATCGAAAAAGAAGGCATGGACGTCAGGTCTCAATCTTGTGGAAAATAAACAGTTTAGAAGAGGTAAGCATGCCATACCCCGTCAAATCCAAGCTCTCAAAGACTTCTTTTAGTGTTAGATACTTTCCATCTCGAAAGATGACAACCTGCACCACAACAATCAAATGATGAGCAACCAATGTAAACTTGAAGAGTTGAAGTTCAAATTTATTAAAGCAGTGTAATGAAAGAAGAGAAGAATACATCCTACCTCGTCAGGTTCCTTTCTTAGCTTGGACTTTATAAACCGAAGAAGATGCTTTTGGTTCATACAAGCAGAATGGTGTATGTGGGTATCAACCTTTCTAATGTTGTAGAAATCACGATGTGGTGCACTCTTCTGAGCCAAAAACTCCCTGTCTGAATTTACCAACAGATAAAGACGAAATTTCTGCATATTCAGATGTATGTTAAAATAAGCCAAAAAAAAAAAAAATAACATCAGCTGAACAGTTAACAGTCAAAGGTAAAACTTTACCTCCTCCAGAAACCGTAGTCGGTGATAGCATGCAGAATTAACATTTCCTGTGGAAACAACCTTTAGGATGTGATGCATATCAGTGAAGAATTGAGTTGCACTTGGAACAGGGAAAAGCTCCACGGTGTCTGGGAAGAGAACGAAATATGTCAAGTAAAAACAATCAGAACGTTTTGTATGTAAAAAAATCCCTTCCAGATATGCAATGCTCACCATCTTTGCTAGCATATACATGCATCACACCATCTTCCATTCTGCAGTCATGCTGATTCAAATCAGTGGAAAACCAAAATTAGTCAAAAATTACGGTATATTCAGCATGCTCATCAGTTTATGCCAAAAGGGGGAAGGTTTAAGATAAGACAAACTGTTCCATGTCCCACAAATATTTGTCAATATCCGTATCATTGAATAAAATACAGAAGGCAATTAGTTAAGTGGTTAAAACTCACATCACTTTTCTCGACAGGATAAAAGTGAAAAGGGTCTTCATTCTCTCCGTTGCTAGTAGCATTTACTGGCTTGCACCATGGTGCAACTTCTTCCTGGTAAATATAGGACTCCCTTAATTTCAAACACTCACGCAGCATTCTTCGGACTTCTTCTTCTTCAGTGTTTAAAGGCACTATATACATTACAAGTAAATCATAAAAAATAAGTTAGGTGATGGGTTAAACAAACAAAGAGCAACACATACTGAAACAATGATGCACAAGAAGAAATCAAAACAATTGCACTCCGTAGTTCACTTGTGCATAAAAAAAACTTCCTAGAATTATAGTTCACGAGCATTAAAAATTCGGTGAATAACAATTGACAGCAAAGAAGCCAAAAAGTATCTTGTAAGGCAGTTTTACACTAAGATAGTATAAAACAGAATTTACCCAAGTGCCCACATCAAAAAAAAAATGTCTGCTCCCGGAAAAATACGGAGTAATAAAAATTCCACTCTACCAAACGCACCACACAATAGCTAACATTGTGTAACTGTACATCAACTTCCGACTCAGCTTTACTAGGCTTATACTATGGACGTATGCGACATTGTCCCCACCAACTGTGCTTAGCATGGGGGTAGTAATCATTCTGCGACATAAGACACAGTCTTGTCCACATCAGAAGCTCAAGAACTCTTCTGAAATTCGCAGTACTAACATGACAAAGGGTAAAATCTATAAAGCTGGTACACCGTACATGATATAAATAAACATGCCGGAATTATTTAGAAAAAGGTTAGCGAAAGAGAGTAGCATCCCTTGCACACAAAGAACACTATTATTGTATAACGTGAGATACGGTCAAGACATTGTTTGTACATCAAAGTCAAAAAGGGAAATATAAATGAGATGGAGGGTGTATTATTTTTTGAAGTATGATGCACGAGAGTGCAAGACCATATAAGACGATACAGTGAAGGTAGCATTCAGATCTCAGGCAGCTCACCTGGTATTGCAGCTTTTAAAGGTAGAACTGTGTTAAAATCATTTTCCTCGGCCTCAGTTGGTGCCATATCTATCTCTACATTGGCAGGCAAATCTAGAATAGCTTTCCTCTCGCAAGCAGCAACTCTATGCTTCTGAGTCTGCGGCAAACCAGGAATTTTCTGAAAAACATATCACCATCCTTAAAATCCATCAACAGCGAAATTTAACTCGTTGCTAGGTCGTGAAAAATGATATTTTGATATAACGAAGAAACGACTTTAAACAAATTCCACCAAAAATGACGAGATGTGAATTTGGTGGTATATTTTCAGTTCTGTGTACATGCCAAGAAATACGCAAAATTATATTTACTCTACATTTCTTCATCCCACATTCATATGTTATACTCCTATTCTGTTGAATTTCCCCAAAAAGTGACAGGTGTAAAATCCTAACTCTGGAAAAGGTAGCATCTTGACTTAGCGGTCTCTGCTATGGTCCGAACTAAAAATTGACCTAAGATTACTTCAACTTTAGAAGACCATAAACAAAACCAGATGTCTTCTCAAGCTTCCATCCACTTCTCATTTACTGTACAGTATGAATTAATTTTGCTTAAAAGATATAGCCTCTAACGACTCGAGAAAGAGTTCATCTAGCCTATTAGCCAAACATACACTTACAGAATCTGCAGAACTCTTAGTATTCTCTTTGATAGGAATGGCATCTCTATCCTGAAGCTCTTTGCAATGCCCATTCGAAGGCACTGTATTTTCTAATGGAACTTTGTTTATAGTTTCAGAACCGATCTCAGTACTGGAAGTAGAAGTCCTCAGTGAACTATCATCCCCTGCAGATAAATAATTAGTGAATAGGAGGTTATTCGTTTATTAATATTTTACAAATACAGAATTACAGCATAGATTCAAGAAGTCCGAGGCAAAAAAACATCATTAGCGGAAAGACTCAAAATGGGAGATGTAATAACTATAAATTTATAAAGGCTGAGAATATTAGGGCATTAGCTGGATAAGATGATATGAGGGAAAGGAAGGGAAGGGGAGAAGAGGAAGGGGACAAGGAATGGAGATATAGTACTTTCCCTTCGAATCTTTCGTTCCAAGAATGTTGAATTGGCTTGAAGCTGGAGAAAGGAGTCATACATTTCTCTTCAACTCAATTACATGTCTAGAAAATTGCATTCGTCCCTCTCCCTCCCCTCCTTTTCCCTTCAAACCACTCCATCCAAACAAGGTTTAAGAGCTCAACAGCCACAATCATTACAAGCAATCCTTAAATAAAAACTATCAACATGCAATATGATTTTGTAACACTGCGTTGCAGCTTCAATGTTCAAGCAATACTAGATTATCTTCTATGTAAATAATATAATTGTATTGGTCAACAGATACACTTTAAAAACACAATCAATATTGGACATAATTCTACCTTTCTAAGTAACTTAGTAAGGATCTGAAGCAAGTGGCAAATCATGGAGCTTTCAAAGGGGGCAGGGAATTGAATTCATGACCTCGGGTCTAAAACATTGACTAGTCAATCACTGGTTTGGGTCAAGGGGCCAAATGAGTATCCTGCCGAATTGTGTATTTAACAAAACAACAGGGATTGGCCCATCCGACATAAAGGTCCGCCTCTACTTTGAAAGAAATACCCAAACCAATGGTTCCAATAATGGCAAGTACACAAGTAGCACAACCACAAACAAGCCTTCCTGATTTATTTTTCTTCTTTGGGGTGGAGTCCTACCATGAGGTTCAGACACATAAGTTCGACACAAGGGGGGAGTCAACATTGGGACCTAGTATACCCACAGCCAGAACCTTAACCACTAGACTACGACATTCTTGTTCCTATCTATTTTATGTCCACACTCTAATATTGAATCCATTTCTTCATCGCCGAAGATCGAGATTAACCATCTCACACTAAATCATCAAAGCTTCCAAAACTCAACTTTCATTCCCAATCAAACTACTCCAACCCTCATTTCCAACCTCAAAGATCATTTAGGTATGTCACAGAGACACATACTACCATAAAAACCTCATCAAATTGATTAAATTTAAAGCTGAAGTACTCCCACCATTCCTGAATCATGAGGCGTATTTTAAACAAAGGTAAACGAATGATTGGGACGGAAAGCAAAGTGAGAAAACCATTATCATTACCATTTCTAACCTCAAAAAAATCATACTACCATACAAAACCTCATCAAATTGATTAAATTTAAAACACAGCTACTCCCACCGTTCCTAATAAACAAAGGTAAACAAATGATTGAGATGGAAAGTAAACTAAAAAATCATTACCATTCCTAAGAAACCTCTGAAGCAAAGGAATCTTAGACTTATCAAGAGAAGAAGACAAAGGAGCAGCAGAAACATCATCAAACAAAATACCACCAAAATTAGGAACAGATGAAGAAATCCCATAAGAAATAGCTTTATTCAAATTCATATTAAAGTTTTCAACTTTCCCTCTATAATCTTCATCTTCTTCTTCTTCAACATCAAACCCTTCATTAACACCATCAACAACAACATCTTCATCATCTTCATTATCGTCTTCGTCTTCAACTTCATCATCTTCAACAACATCATCTTCTTCATCTTCAAACCCTAATTCACCATCAATCAATTTATGATCTGGGTATACTACAACTCTACGTCTAACTTCAATAAGACGTTCAAGGATTTGATCAACACTACGTTTATGAATAAAGAAAGCTGAAATCGCCATTAATGAAGCTCCAAAGAAAGCTGCCATGGCTAAATGAAGTGATGTAGGATTTGGGTCCATTGTTTAATGATTGAAATGAATTGGGTTTTTGGAATTTGGGGATTTTGATGTATAAAGATTGAATCTTTTGAGGGTTTTACGGCATTTTTTGGGTGATTGTAGTTGTTATTTTAGGTTGGAAACAGGGGATAAACTGGAGTGTGTGTTTTTGTTACGATTGTATACTTGTTAAGTTGTGAGTGAAGTGATGCTAAAATGTTATGATTGCAATTTGCACTTTCAAGAACGGGATAAAAAGGTTTGTTTACCTAGAGTTCTAAACCTAATAAAATTTTACCCAATTTAAGTAACTCGACCAGAATAACCCGATTTATGTCAATCTGATACCGAAACCCAAAACCTAAGTTTGAACAAAATTTGAATTGACCCGACTAAGTGTTTATCGTTGTAAATTGATACTCCCTCCATACCATACAAATAGTAACGTGGTAAAAAATGGAGTTTTTAAGAAAAGAGGGTAAAATAAGGGGTAAAGAGGGAAGAAAATATGTGGGGTATGTAATTGTGGGTTTAATTGTGAGTTGGTAGGTGAGGTATGTAGTGGCATTTTATGTAAATATCAAATAGGTAT
>LHUT01001393.1:0-21904 GCA_001412135.1 Silene latifolia subsp. alba
AGGAGTTGATAAGGTAACTGATTATATAAAAATATTGTTTGGCAAATTAACTGAAAAGATAACTGATTTTCGTGAAATTACATAAACGAATATGACAATTATTTAATACGGTGTAGTATAGATTTAGGGGTAAAAAAAGACAATAAAATTAAATCAGGTACCTGAAATTTCAAATGCTACCAAATAAGCTAGTTGCCAAACGATTACAAAAAAAACAAAGTACTTGAAATTTTGGTCAAATAAACTACTTTGACCAAATAAGGTACCTGAAATTCATTGCCAAACAGAGCCGTACACTATACTTAATCCCTTATAAGTTTAGAACGAATATTGTCGTCTGAAGCGTTGTGCTCTAGCATAGTTGACAGGATCAATCGCTTAAATATGTTATTTCGCTTTATTTCATCATATTATGGGCGAAAAAATTAGAACCTTTGATTTCATTGGCGGTCATTACATGGCGAGCTTAAAGTTGCAGAATTTGGCTTTCAGATATACTCAGGAATTGTACATTTTTTACAGCAGTAAAAAGTACAAGCCATGAGAATTTTACACTACTAACTCACTCTAGTGGGTAAATATGAATTTATGTTTTACACTTACAAATGAATAATTACATACGAAGTACATGTTAAAGGTCTGCCTTCCATAAGGTTTTGGTCGCTACTAGGATTCTGTCACTCCCGGTTGATTCAGGCTCCCTCTCGTGGACCGTGGTTGTCCACCGTATAGCATGAGCAACACGATTTACTATGTCGATCACTGCGGGTGTATCCCTCACCACTACTGTCCCTTCAGGCCGTAGTATTCGGTCCATTTCCACCATGACGTCCACTAAGTTACATCTGCAAGGAGTGCATACATTTAAAAACAAGGAAAGGCATAATGCCACAACAAAATTACTAATGCCGCTCGTTTTTGTGAGACGGTGAATAGTAACATTCTCTTAGATTTGCCTTGTATTGGTGTGGCATTAACAAAAAGGGTTGTGGCATTATCAATCCCCGAAAACAAAGCTCCTGACGATAGGATTCACAATGTTAACGATAGGAAAGGTAGAAATCCTGATATGGAACTAGATAATAATTTCGAGAAAGCATATATTGAAGATAATACAAAATGCAAGGCATATACACGTATGACGCACCTCTTCTTGCCTGAAGTTGAATCTGTAATAAGTGACTCGATACCAGATACGTGGAGGAAATCATAAGTCCGAGGATACGTCGAGAAAGGCTCACACCTATTCAAGCCAAATACAACATCAAATGACGACCTTAAGGGTTGTACTCGTATATCTGAACAAGTACAAAAGAATATTATACGAGTGTAAAAAAAGGGCAGCCAGGTCCACGATGGCGTTCCCGCTAGGTGAGGGTCCGGGGAAGNNATTTTGGCAAGAGGCCGCTCCAAGGACTTGAACCCGTGACCTCACGGTCACAAAGCAACACCTTAACCGGTGCGCCAAAGCTCCCCTTCAAAAGAATCTTATACGAGTATGTAATAATAAATCGGGTAAGAATACAGCAAGAACTAACGGATAAAGTACCCATCGAATTGATGGGAGACCAAGTTTTACAGAGGAAATATAAGTGGAATGTCTATCAACCTTAGAAAAAGATCCAACTATTCAAAATAGACAGACAATTCACTGATATTAAATCTAGGTCTGAGATTTAGGAAACAGTTGCCACCGCATAATCTAGGTTATCAGTTATCACACTGTTAATGCGGCCTATACCGCTTCAAAATGTAATCACTTAACCTTCAAAAGACAACCTTTACAGCTCGGTCACAATAATATGGTGTAAAGGACCATAAATAATAGCATTGGCTATTTGGCTCTATGCAAACAAATGGCATACAAAGGCAGAATCTAGATTCTAATACACGGTATAATATGAGAAGCTTACCAATCATGGTAGACTCCTATCAAGCCTCTGTCGAAAATGACATCCAACGTTGATGGTCTATGAGGAGGAACAACGTTCATAACCCACACAGGATCAGATCCAAGAGCTGCAGCAAAACCTCCAAAAAATGCATTCATATCCATGACGTTGCGCACAGCAGAAGTTCCGAGCTTTAAGTTTAAAGAGTTCTTGTAGTACGCAATTCTCCTAGCCCACCTTCTGGCATCAGGTTCAAATACATCTCGCCCATTCTTAATTTGAGTAACCCGGGAAGAAGGTTTTGTTAGCCTCTTTGGCCATTTTGGTATAGCCCCAATGCTAACATCACCTTTCACAGAGGAGGTCCTACTCACACATTTCTTTAGGTCAAAGTACCTGTGGTGCAAGGTAACATGTATCATGAAAATCGGAGGTTAATGGTGATATAAACCATTCAATATTTTCAAAGAAATATGTTGTCCAAAGTTAAGTTTCTATGTTGTTCGCCTTGTTCAGCTCTTTCTTTTTTCAAGCTCGGAAAAAAATAAAATAAATTAAAGGTGATTAACAATTCAAAAAAGTAACGCAATGCCTCTCTCAAAGTCTCAAGCCATACCATGCATAACTTGGGTCATCAGACTCATCGCACAATCCAACTCCAAATTCATTTTGGTTAGGAAAGCAAGCATCCCCTAAAGGTTTTTTCCAGATGACCGTGTTCCCATCGACGGCAATTAGCTCATAGCACAATGCTCTAGCAATAGCTTGGAGATCAGCCCATTCTTTGTCTTGTTTGGTCCACTGCACAGGAGGGCCAGAAATTACCACATATCCTCCTGGACGAAGCAGACGGTCCACTTCAATGAAGTATGAGGCATCTGCAAGCCAAATACAACAGATTTAATCAATTCATAGCACATAAGAAAATGCACATTCAAGAAAAAATAAATAACTGGTTACTAGCTGCATTTGACTTTGATGGTCAACCATCAACTTTGATCATTAAATTCTCTAAATATGCAGAGAAAAATTTAACCCCGTAGCCGCATTTGATTTTTGAAAACAATTATTTTCATATTCTCAAATAAAAAAGGTTGTACATAGCGTATGTTGTCAGATATAGTAGGTCAATGTTGCTGTCATTTGACGACCATCTACCACAGCCAGTAGGGACGATAAAAATGGGATGGGAGGATTATAAGATACTCACTATAGGCAGTGAAAGGGATCAAACATCTTGAGCAGTGCACCAAGTCAAATGAGAATGCAGGAAAAGGAAGTCTACGTGTGCCAAGCATAGCAACCATAGCTGGAACTCCTCTTTCTAAAGCAAATTGGATTTGAGCTTTATGCGAGTCTCTTGGAGCAAAAGAAAGCGCCATAATATTCTCGGAGAGAAGAAAACCCCCGAAACTAGCTACCTGTATGAAGAGGATACAGTTTAATATACGAACAGAAGACATGGGAGTAGTGATAGAAGAAAAGCTAAGCACCTTACCCCACATCCCATGTCGAGAGCCGTCCTCAAGACTCCACCGGTAATGGGAATATACTGTTTAAGTTTCTCTATATACTGTACTGCTCCATCAGGAAACATAGTGCCTCCACCAGGAAAAATAAAATGTTGGCCTTCTTTTTTCATCCATCCTTGATGGCCTTTCCGGTCTGCAATCTTATTGTATGGCATATTTGAGTGCCAAATCTGCGAAGCAACGATTGGTCGTGTATAGCATATCCATGAGAGAGGACGGGTAAAGCTTAGATTGAATAATTATATGCTAAATTAATTTCAACAAAATTCAAAACATTAGCCATTTTCATGATAAATGATGAGTCGGACAGTCAAACATTCAGCACTGGGTTTCAGCAAAAGCAGCACAACAAAGTTCAAATCTTTCACCAAAGAACCTTGACAAATCTATTTAATTCAAAGTATGACATATTTAGAAGAATTTTGGTTCCAGGACGACTTCAAGTACAAAATCAACTAGTTAGATTTCTAAATAGCCACTTACGGATCTAACCTAGCCAGTGTGCCTCAATTTCAGTACCAGGTGCTGTTTCTAATTATGCAATGACTGAGTTATCTTTTTGATGCCTTGTGCACCAAGAATCACCAAGACAATGGTCAGCCGTCAGTCACTTCTTAACGGCCTCAACATGCATCTGACAACACCCATCCCTCACCCTGCCTTGTTAATGCAGCAGCCTCAGCACATGCATTTGGCAAATTCTAACTACATGCTTCGAGCACAAAAACCAATGAGTAGCTTCATCGTCAAATTAAAGAGTGGATCTTGGACGAGATAGTCTCACATGTGAGACCAACCCAGGTTCTTATGTATTTCTCATCTAAATATGTTCTTAATTGCTAAGGTAAGCCTCACACCTGAGACTATCTCATATAAAATATGGTGAAATTCCAAACCATGTCTAAGTTATAACCAGGCAATCAGCCAAATGACATTACATAGACTCCTAACACCCATAGAACCTCTACCTATCCAACTCCGATGTCAAAAAAATCAGCTGCCCTATGTGAAACCACATCCAATCACTTAAACCACGACCCATGAGGGTTCATTACTATAAGGGCTCACTTGGCTTCCACATCAACCCCAATTAAAACATAATACAACCAAAAGCATAAATTGTAATGCCAGCAGATCATCGATATTGATATATAATGATCATAACCTTGTACTATCTTGTCCAAAGCATAATACAACCAGAATTGTGAAAATCACATCATCCAACTAAAAGCTTAAGTTGATGGTTGAAACCCAATCAACAATTCTTTACTTCAACCCCCCACTCAAATGCCCTTTGCGCTTGAAGAGTGGATAATGCACATGCTCCCCCATACCATATGCTCATATTCCACCTGTGAGATTTGAAGCCTCCCAAGATCCGAACTTGGGACCCCAGGGTCATGAATCTCTAATACCACGTGAAAAAACCATCTCAACCAAAAGCTTAAACTGATCGTTGAAACCCAATCAATGGTTCTATACTATAACATGAATAAACTAAAAGTACAATGCCACAAATTAGCAATGATTAACAGCACTACAATAATATTTCTATTACGCTCCCTCACTCAAATGCCCTGAAGAGTTAGGTCACACTGGCTCTGATACCATGATAGATGAACCAACTTAACCAAAACCTTAAGGTGATGGTTGAGGTCCAACTATTATAAATATTCCTATTACGAAGTATAATTCAACGATCACAACAACCCATTACAAAAACTGATAACATAACAATCTTATCGTAAGACCGTCTTATACAAAAATTCAAAAAAAGACCATACCTTGTGCAAACTACTCGGCCATTGAACAGGAACCAAATACCCTTTCGGAGGCGGAATCAAACAAAGAGGCTCCGTAAGAAAATTAGGACAATGTCTTTCCCTATAAAAATTCATAACTCTACTCAACATACTATTCCTCTTAGGATCTTCACAAGGCATATAATCAACATATTCTTCAGGACAAATCTCAATCTTATCCTTCACACCTACTTCAATGGCTTCCACTAGCTTCGCTCTTTGCTTCGGATCCGAAGCTGATGCTCGGAGCAATGTCTGACGACCCGAAGCTGCTAGTGGGTCCCCTAATGGAGTAAATACTAGTAAAAAGAATAAAATTACTAAAATGAAGAAAAATGTTGTAATTATGTCTAAAAGTTTCCATTTTTTTGGGGATTTTTTTGGTGATCCTAGATTTAATTGACCCATTAAAATTAAAAATTATGGGTTTGGTTAATTTGGTGTGAATTAAAATGGGTTGGTTTTAGTTTTTGGTAAGATCTGGTGGATTAAGTGGGGAAGATTTGGAGCAAGAATTAATGGAGGGAATTGAAATTGTGGAGGTATTGATAGTGAGTTGAGTGTTAAATCACTGAACTAGAGTGACGGTGGATGGGGGTTTTGTGAGATTGGCGGCAGATTAAATTAGTTAAAGGGGAGACGGTTTCACCCTCTGAGACGGTTTCACACAATAACTTAACATGGAGTGTATATAACGGAATTTTTTTGGTGGTTTTAGAGGAACTGGTAAACTGGTCATTTGATTTGGTTTAGATAAGGTAATATCGGTTTGATTTTATTCGGAATGATCCTGGTTTCCGATTCAGGTTTGATTTCAGATGGCCTTTCTCGGTTAACCACTTTAATCGACTTGAGCTATTTTGAGTTGGGTATGAATCGAGTTGGATCAATATTTTTTCAATCCTTATTGTTAAAAAAGAATTCCAAGTCTCATTGTTAAAAAAGAAAATGAAAAATCTCCTAAAATGAAAGTGTTTTTAGATAAAATATATTTTGAGCCAATACAAAATCCGTGAAATGGAAATTTATACAATGCTCACGCATCGCAACGAATCACATTAAATGATGTATTAAAATTAAAACTATGCTATAATTAATTTTATAATTCGTCGTATAAATAAATAAATATATAAATAAAACGGATCTCGTAAATTTAGTTCCTCCATTTCACATACTCCCTCCTATTCATTCATTTTGTCCCCTTTCTATTTTGCAGAAGAATTAAGAAAATGATTTTGGATCACACAAAACACTCTATTCCACTCTACCCCATAATTAAATTTGGACGACTAACTTCGATAAGGAAAGATGGACAAAATGAATAAATAGGAGGGAGTATCAAAGAACTTTACCAACCACTTTTGAGAAAAAGCATTGAACAAGAGGGCTTACTATGCCCTTCAGATTAGGTGGAATAGAATCAAGGTCATATTCGCAGTACCATCATTTATTTTACGTCCCATTCGCGTAAGGTAACAAGGAATAGAACAACAAAATGGCATATTCAGAAATGAAATACGGAGTATAACATTTGGGGAGAAAATTAAATCTTGTATGAAAAAGAATTAGATCACAGTATAAATGAGCCAGTTCAAATTGACCTGCTCCTAACCCATGGAGAAGAATCACTGAAGTAGACTTCACACGAAAATGATCCGTTCCAAAAATGAATTTGAAAAAAAAAATTAAAAAATTCATAGAACGTAGGACTTGGAACTTAAACTTACCCACATTGACCTGATATCAACAGACCCTAACTGACCTGACTCGAATGAAGCCAAAGAACCAAATCCTAATAACCTGTTAGCCAAGTCTACGGACAAATACCAACCCCGCCTCCAGAAACGAAGGCCTTTTAACTCAAGTGGTAAAAGTATATGCACAAAACCGGGATACCAAAAAACTGTGCAGGCGGACAGATTGGAACTCTCTGGTTGCTAAGTGACTCCGAAAACCCAATGTAGATCTTCAATGGCTAACCACGCCATCATCTCATTACAGTGGTAAGAGTTATATCCTCATTGGATGTTTATAATCATACTTCATTATATTTGCTCTAAGCAGCATGGACGTAACATCTCGGTCAATTCCAGCTCCTGTTTGTAACACACGTTGAAAAGTGGCATTTCTCTGGTCTGCATGGCGTGCGTACACAATTTTGTCACGGGAGTCTATCCGCGCCTGTATTTGGTTTGCCATTATTATATGTTCTGGAGGGATTTATGGAATTGAATGGCAAATTGCAGCGGAAGTGAAAGAATACCTGAATTTGGTTGTTGGTGATTAGAGCCTCGAGTTCCTTCTGCAATTCTGAAACACTGGTCTTCAAAGCATTTGCCATCATGTTGAGATCAACTGAGATAAATGGTAGTGTATATTGAATCAAGGCTTTGTTACGAATCTCCTTGTACAAACCCTCAACATGATCATGTAAACGAATATCGAGCAACAAGTTGGTTTTAAGATTCCTCAAATAATCGAGGCAAGAAGCGTACTGACTGCAAAAGCGTAACAAACAATGAAGATAACAGGGAAAAATCAAAGTGGCACACAAAGTTTTACCGCAGAAAGAGTAATCAACCCAAGGAAGAACATTACTCACGAAAAGCTGTCAAGATGGAAAAAGCATTATCAAAGACACTACAAGGATATAATTTTATATTACCTTGAATAGAAATCATGAATAAGCTCCCTTATCTCTGGCACAAGCTCTAAGAAATTTCTGAAGTTTAGGTTGTCGATAACTTTGCTCTACAAAAATTAAGAACGTCATCAAAACGAAAGTCTACCACATCTAGCCTACGTATCAAAGCAATGAATCTCACAAAGATGATGTTGTGAACAAACCTTGAGTTCTGATCGATCAAATGTGGCAAGTGCACAAAGTCCACCATAGGTTGCCACATCTTGTGGTGCAATCACTTCTGAGTAGTTGTTACGCAGCTCAGGAATAACTTCCACGAACTGCAAAATTATCAATCCAAGTTATTTACATAGCCGGGATATAAGAGAATAAGAGACTTTTTTTTCCAAAAAATTATCTAAAGGGGGTTTTATGATGTAGATACTAGATTAAGACGTGTAATATAACAATTGTGAGCAATCTACTATACCGTGGTTAGTCACAAAAAATGAGGGGTTACACAAACAGTCAAACGGTATAGAACAAGCATAGTTCAGATTTAAGAAACTTGAAATGCAAAAACTACAAATCCAAGCAACATAAAATGAGAAGTTTTTGAAAACCCAGGAAGTTACTTATTCAGAAGACCACATAATCAGAGGAAGAAAAAAACAACAACTAAAAATATACCTTGCGGGCAGCAAGTTTGTATTTTTTTGCGCCCAAATTAGCCAATCCAGCAGCACAATGAAGTTTTGCAAGGACGATAGGCTCTAAGGCTTCTGGTGTCTCCTCTGCCTTGCTTACATACTTGTCGATTTGCGAGAACTGACCCATCTCAATGCTGACAAGAATTGCATTTAGACACATATTAACTTTATGCTTTGCTGTGGTGCAATAATTACTAGTTCGATCGTAACTCTTAAGAGCATCTGCAAGTTGCCCACGAGCATAAAAGAAATCTCCAAAATCATTGTATCCCATCCTAATGCTTTCATTGATTAATTTTGACTGCAGAGGACAAAGATATTAGCATAATTTTTTATTTAAGTTTCCAGCAAGAAAAAGCAGCAACACCTCTCACATAGCAGATCACGCTATCAGAAGAATGAGCCAGCACCTCAGGATAACTTAAGCTAAATGCCTTTCAACAGTTCCATATACAAAAAAATTTAAAACTGCTGAACTCTCTCAAGCGTTCAAATCGCACAAACACCAACCCTATGATAACTCAACTTAAAATTTTACTAGAACAATCGAAACACCTAGAACACCCACTCCAAGGTCAATCATACTACTAAGTCCTAACCAAACTGTTGGATTGATACCTCACTTTAGTTAGTGGGACATGGTGCCAATCCATTGTCAACAATAAAACACGTATAACCGAAATTAGCCCAAATAGAACCATGTTGGCTAGGAAGTAGATGAGGCAACCACGATTATAGAACAGTGCAGTTCTATTCTGTAGCAGGTGTTCATATTCAGACCTTTTTGTGAAACCTTGACTATAAATACAGATGCTCATAGCTCAATTTACATCATCCCTTAATTCCTCAACTCAAAAGTAATCGTACTAATAAGGGCTTGCTTGGGCTGAACGTAGTAACTATCACAAAAGTAATAAAGCTTATGCAATAAGAAATATGAAAAGATTGGTCGTTACTTGTTAGTAGTGGTAGTGAAAGTTAGAAATAGAGGGTGACGGGGAACCATAATCTCGATATAGGGGTAATGCATTACCGAGCTCCATTACCCTAGTAACAATTACCTCAATTTCTAGTTCATTTGAGCTCTCTATTAACCTAATAACATTCACCTCCATCCCAAGCAATCCCTAAGAGTCGTTAATCCTGCAGAGCAGATTAACTGTCCCACTTTTATGTCTCATCCCCTTAAGATCTTGACACATCACACTAGAAATAATAAAAATTGGTAATATTATATCTTAAAGTGCTAATGTGTCATTAGGAGGAGTAATGAGACACAAGATGGGATATGAAATGGGACAGAGGATCTGCTCTGTTAATTCTGTCCTACATATTATTCTTAATGTACTTTCCTATGTAAGCTCGAGCGATCATTAAAAACATAGATCAAATCCATTGAAAGTGTAGCCAAACCGGTAAACCTCGTAAAAACCGTGTCAGTATATGTCGTCTAGATAATTTATCCCTACCAAATTCCTCCATGTAAACCCTCATTAAACCATCAAAAACCCAAAACAAGCAAATCATCAAACAAACTAACAAACAACACCAACAATTCAACAAAAATAAATACAGTTAGTCTTGTGTAACGTGGTTTTACACAGAAATAATGTAAGACGGATCTAAACATAATCTTGATAAAAGAACCTGTTTACAATAAACTTGTGTAAAACCGTCTTACACAAGAATTTGTGAAATAACAAAACCAATATCATACCTTAGAAGCATTAAGCTCATACTCCAGCTTCTGCCCACGTAATTGGGCCCGTCTGTGGACACCCACAAGCCACTCGCGATCCATACCATTATCCGTCTCCAACCTTCCATCAATCCTCCGAGCAACCTCCATAAACAAATACGAATCTTCCCCTTTCTTAACCTCATCAAACGCCATAAGAAGCGCTTCAAGCTGCATACTAGGGTTATCACATCGATCAGCGATGAAGATTAAACGCATAATTTTAGTTCGACCAGTGTAAAACGACGCGTATGACTCAATATCAAGCTGTTCGCTGCTTATAATTGTTCTTTGACGCTGCGTTTTGTCGTTGTCGTTGTCGTTGTCGCCGTTTGAGTAGGTTTCTTCCATCATGTGGGTTGAATTACTGTCATCGTTGTCGTTCTCCATTGATGAATTCTTTGTGAATTTTGAATTCCTGAATTGATTTGGGGGATTTATGTGAAAGATTAGAACCCTAACCCTAGAAATTGGGAGGGTTTTTGATTGATTGTTTGGGATTTTGGCGCAAAGTGGGGAGTAGTTGTTTAAGTACAAAAAAAAAATCTTAAAATTATTGCTAATATTTTTTAAATTAGATAAGTTAACTAATAATCAACCTAGTTTCCTTATCTTATAAAAAAAACAAAAAAAAAATAATTTTTTGTTAAAATAATCAATTTTTTTTACTTTCCAAAATATTTCAATAATCTTTTTTTTTTTAATATCTTTTTAAAATAATCAAAATATAAGAGCATGAGATATATTATCCATTCTTCAAATAATCAAAATATATACCTAATTAAATTCCACTTAACTTAATTAAACTTAAATTAACTAAATTTAACTAAAATTCAATTAAATTAACTCGACTTAATTTAGATGAACAGAACTGAATGTATTTGAGTTGAACTAAATTAAACTTAAATTATATAAGGGCGTATATTATTCTAAACCTATCTATACTCAATTTTTTTTTTATTTTTTTTTTTTTGAAAAAAAAAATATGTTTTATTATCAACTATATTGGCATCAAAATTCGCGGTGCTAGTGATACAATATTACAAAGATGTTAAACGTAATGTAATTGATCAGAGCTTTAGGTTTAGCTATGTTATTACAACGAGTATATACACAAACAAAATATTCGATAAATCTATATTCACGACGTGTTATATATGTGTGAGCTGAATTTAGTATATCCTTCAAACCTTTTGTAACATTTGATAAAATTGGACATGATAAACACCACCAATTCTTCCATTAACACTTTGCCAATGTACTAACCCTTTTGGGCATGGATGCCAATTGATCATACTCATCACTAATCATCAAAGAATTTTATCACAATACATTACAACACATAAATAATAATCATATACTATAATATATAGGGTGTAAACCACCAATATGTGCCTAATTATCCTAAATTCCTCCCCTAAATAAATAAAATAAATAAATAAAAATAAACATAATTTGTTACCAACAAAGTTAGACCCCAAAACAATAAAATTCCTATGATAATTGTTGAGGGTTAATAACTTGAGGGGCAGTCCAATACTCCTTAATTGCAACCATAATCTTCTCTCTATGCATAGGTCCATTTTCATGATCAAATATTCTGCAGTTATATTGCATTCCCTCTAACTTATTCTTGATGTTCGTTACGACATCAACTTCGTCCCTCAGGATTACACAACCTTGTGGTCGTAATATCCTATCCATCTCTAGTAATATATCTTCCATTTTACACCTGAAAACGCAATTCCCGATTTATTATCATCATATTTTGATTCCTACCCGATAATTAAGGTAATTTAGATAATATATACGAAGTAATATGTTTTATTGTACCTGCCCTCGTAGAGACTGAACACGGAATCAGCATGAATCAAGTCGTACGTCCTTGGATACGTAGACATTGCCTCGCACCTACAAAAACAAAGTAGACGCTTTAGTTATATTATCGAATAAAACAAGGGACTTGCTCAATCCCGTGCAACAATTTACTCAATCCCGCGAATTTTTTTCCTTTATTCCTACTATACCCCTCTCATTTCCCACCCCAACAGAGAAACAATGGAAAATGAAGTTCTCGACACAAGGTCACCCAGAAGTAGACCTAACAAAACCGTCTCTTTGAATAAGATGAACTCACCAATTTTGGTAAGTACCAATTAATCCGCGCTCAAAGATAGCACCAAGAGTATCAACCTTAGCTTCAACAGGAACAACATTCATAACCCAAACAGGGTCATCAACCAGAGCAGCTGCAAAGCCACCCAAATTGGCATTCATGTCAATCACATTACGATACCGGCCTTTATCATTCAGTTCACTGACCGCCTGCCTGTAATACGCTAACCTTTCCTTCCACATTTCGCTGTCTTTGTTAAAGGATTCGGGTGTGATCCCTGCCAAGGTACCGCTGTTTACCCTAGGAGGCGCTGTGGTTAGTCGTTCTGGCCAGTTGGTTAATTTCCCTCCTGCTGTTTCGGCTATGGTGCTGACTTCTGGTAGCGGAGTTAAACACGGCTCCATTTTTGTGTACCTGTAATTAACGATCTCTATGTTTCAGTAAAGTTGAATCCGACTGTTCTACATGTACCCATATCCGACACTCATATCATGTTACGAAACCACAAAATGATCACAACCGGGGGTGGGCATAATCCGCTCCAGGCCGGAAAATTGGACCGGAAATGGACCGGTCCGGATCGGAATCCAATGGACTGGAACCAGAATTAAAAATTCCGGTCCGGTCTCCGGTCCACCATTTTCTAAAATTTCGATTTCCGGTCCAGACCGGAATGACCAGAATTATAGATATTTGCAATTCTTTTCTTAAAATTATATTTTTAATAATCCGGTCCAATGGACCAGAATTTTTGGACCGGAATTTGTAAAAGTGGGCATCTAATGATAAATTCCGGTCCAACCAGTCCGGTCCGATCTTGAATCGGAATTTTTCAGGTCCGGTCCCGGTCCATGATTTTTGTCGATTCCGGTTCCGGTCCGGTCCGGTGCCCAGCCCTAGACCTGTACTCGGGCCGGGTTCTCCTGGTCAGACCCGGGCCAGGCCAGGGGGAGGGGCGGGCTTGGCCGGGCCGGGCTGGGATATGCTTGACCCGGAACAGGGCCTGAGGCGGGCCGGGCTGGCGGGCCTTACTAATTTATTATTTTTTGTATTATTTTTGTTAAAATGGCAGGCTGAGCTGGAATTTTAGGACCCGGGCCAGGCCAGAGCCAGCGGCAGGCCAAGGTCGGGCCAGGTTAGGTCAGGTTACATAATAATAATGGGCCAAGGCGGGTCGGGTCTAGGTTGGGCCAGGTCAGCCCGTGCTAATGGCCAGGTCTATCCAGCCCTAATCACAACAATGAACAGGAATATAAGATAGTGGTGGAAGAATACCAGGCTTGGTCAGGATCTTTGGTGTCACAGAAGCGCGGTTTCTTGAAAACCTTACGGTTCTTCTTACAATGTATATGGTTCGTAGGCTTTTGCCATATCGAAAGGTCCCCTTTCTGCTTCAGTTTTTTCCAGCATAAGCTTCTTGCAACGTTTTCAATGGAAGACTGCTCCGCGCCTAAATCTTGTTTCGTTCTGTTCCATCCTTGCCAGTGCGCTTCCCAGTTGATGGGTGGTCCAGACAGGATCCAGTAACCTCCGGGTCGTAGAATCCGATCCACTTCAATCAAGTATAGTCCTTCTGCTCATTTCAAATTGCATGTCATCATTCAAATGATCAATGAAGCAACAATATTGCCTAGTGTCTCGGGTATCCAGTGTAAAGTTCGATATCCTGGTTAGATATGCGTAGACCTGGCAAAAACGGGTCAACGGGTCGAGTTCGGGTCGGGTCGGGTCGACTCATGTCTCTCATTGATTTCGGGTTAATTCGGGACGGGTCATTTCAGGTTTCGAGTCTGTTTCGTGTTTGTTGGTCAGGTCTGTTTCGGGTCAAGCGGGTCGGGTCATTTTTGGGTCAATGAATAAGAGAGAAAAAGCCATTTTAAGTCTTTTCTGTTCAATTAGAATTATATTTTGCCGGGTCATTTTCGGGTTGGGTGGTTTCGGATCGGATCATTACGGGTCAAGAAAGCTCGGGTCATGTTCGGGTCGAATCGGGTCAATTCGGGTTTTTGGGTCACTTCGGGTCTCGGGTCATTGTTTTCGGGTCGGGTCAATCGGGTCAAGTTGCTTTTGCCAGGTCCAGATATGCGCAACCTTACCCTTTGTTAGAAAATACGGCGACATTTCCTAGGCAACCTTACTCGTATATTAGAAAAACATACGAGTAGCCAGTGGCGTAGCCAGAAAATTTGATCAGCGGGGTATTAATGTAAATTTAATAACCACCCATAAAATAGAGGGGTCTTACGTAGTCAAAAACCAGTACAATCGTACATATGCTGGCATACAATTCGGTAAATTTACAAAAACATGTGGGGTCTTGAGACCCCATTGCTCATAAGGTGGCTACACCACTGCGAGTAGCTGTTTTCTAATGACCCGAGATGATAATTGCATTCTTTAGTTGCGGTTTTAGCAAAATGTATGAAATAAGAGTAACTGTACAAAGTGTATGTGTTAAATTACCATCTAGACTCCAGGGAATGAGGCAACGAGAGCAATGAGCCATGTCGAAAGATCGAGAAGGGTAAGGAAGACGGTTCGTGGCCATGATCCCTATTAATGCAGGGACACCCCTCTCTAAGGCAAACTGAACTTGAGCTTCATGGGTATCCTTTGGTGCAAATGACACTGTCAATATGTCTCGTGACAGTAGATACGCCCCGAAACTTGCAACCTTCAATTAAACCAATTCAACATAGCGTTAGTATCACACATAGTCGGGTCCTGTCACATAACGCGCAAATTGTAGGGTCGAATCAAATGAGGATCAAGTAGCGGTAAAATTGAAAATCTTCAAATCCAAAAATTTCAAAGATATGTTATCGATTACTCAACAAATCCGTGATAATCTCACGACTTAGAAGTATGAATTACTTGACATGTCCCAAATTATAGTTAAGTTTATTCTAAATTACAAGCCATTATAAATTTGTATTAGATTAATTAACAGTTGGCCTTATTTATAACCGTTTTAACTTAAGTCCTCTTACAAGCTGTTGTCTTATGTTAAAGACGGTTTTAATAAAAATCTATGTTAGATTAATTTAGTAAATAGGATTCAATAATTGCAATTAGGAATAGACCATTTGGCCAATTGTAGTTTTTACTATTTATGCTGAAGCATAGACGTCAGAGAAAGGGCCAGGACATGTGATTTGGTGACCATTAATTCACACTTGTCAACTTCATAATTGTCTAATTTTTCCAACTTTGTAACTTACAAGTAAGAAAAAGGTCCCCAATTATAAACTACTCCAATATAATTTCAATATTTTCAAGCAAAATTTGAAGCTCATCACTATTCACTACCCTATGTTCATAAATTTTAGATGAAATTTTCATCTAGGTTGAAATACAAAGGAGGTGATCTAGGCTAGTGATCGCGATCGTTTAGAAAATATAGCATTTATGACCTGAATTTAAATCTCGTTAGTATTAAAACAATTATCTTTACAACTCTCCTTAGCTTGTAATAAACAAAATATACCCAACTTAAATCACTTGATACGGAGTTGTTTTAGTTTAATTAAAAGTCTCGAATTTAAGCCCTGAAAATGCAGGCATGGAACATTGTTAAAATTTATGAAGAGAGCTATATAACCTATGATCTCTTACACATTGTAATGTGATACTGAACAATTTTGCTATCACATCGGAACCTATATAAATACGAAGTATATAAGATAAGCAATTTCGCAGTCAAGACTGAAACCGATATATATTCCATACTAGTAATGGGACTTTGATGGGTATGGTGTATCATTTGCATGTAAACTTGTAGGTATCTTGTCATTTTCATGTATTTTACAAAATTCAAAAGGGGTAGCTCAATATATCCATTTTTGTAGTAGTAATAATAGTAGTGTTTAGAGAAGTGGCAGAATCTGTAAACTTCAAGTAGAGTATTACATGCACAAAGAGTTAAAAAGAGTTGGAATCTTTGCTTTACTACAAGTTATTATGGTCCCATGCTAATTAATAACACTTAGTAAAAGACAATTAACACTAGACAAAACTTTAGGTCATCTTCCATACATAAATCTACTCCTATCTCATAAAGACATCTTATTTTTAACTCCGCCAGCATCATAATCGTCCATATATAAATTAATTCTATTACCCCATTGTAATTAAGAGAGTTACGGGTTATAATGGCAGAGTACATAAATCTTAGATTGTAATCGAGAATATTTAGTACTCGTATAAAAGTATCTTATAATATTATTATGCGATTTAATGGTGATTTTAAACATGATTTACAAAAATCGCAGTATTTAAAAGAAAAAATCGACAAAATCAACCTCATATCAAAAAGAATTTGTTGTATTCAATAACCACAAAATATTTCGACCCGTTCGACATTACATTAAAATGATAATTCAACCTCGTGACTTAGTTCCCCATGGAAGATTTAAGTCCTTTTCCATTGTCAAATATTATGTGCCAAAACCGTAGTCAATTGTGAACTAATACATCAATGCATGATGTTGATGATCCTCATCTATTTATCCATTTAATTAAAAGACAAGAGGACAACTAGTATTTTGATAGAGTCAAATAATTCCTTCCTATGATACACAAATATCATCAATTTTCACTAATTCCAAATCCCAAACTTAATGGACTTTCTAATTATCTACCACTAAAAGAACTAGTCACAATCTCTATGAAAATATCCCATTTGTTGCTTTCAAATTCTAAATCCAATTATAATCCACATTTACGAGTTAATCATCAATTTTAGTCCGAGTTCAGGCAAGATATAGTCGTTTATTCCGCCTCTAATTTTTTGCATGAGTTCTTACGTGTGACAGTCACAAGATTATGAGATGTTACAGGCTTCTAACCGTCACAGACAAGAATAGCTGGATGTTTTGACTGAATTGACATTTGAACATTTTCGGAGTTTCGACTGTCGACACTCAGACATCTAATTAGTACTAGTACTAAAGAAAGTATAGATCAATAATTATAGTCCTGTATTTATCACAAAGTTGTTGTAAGCCAAAACTATTTCATAGGAATAAGGTGACAGGCTGACAAAGAGGAAGAAAAAAGACTACTACTGCACTACTCCATAACCATAATTAGACTAAAATCAACCAAAAAGGAAAAAATACTATGAGATGATCAATTAATGCACATAAATCACACTCAATTCAAACTTACCAAGTACCAACAATGGACCTACACCCCACCAAAAAGGTGAAAAACAGATGAACAGAAAAAAATGCACAAAATGCCATTTTACATACATCCAATAGTCCAACAAAATTAACAATTGGTCTCCCTTGTGGCGGATATTTTGTGAGATAAAATGGTAACAAAATGGGTTAGTGGAGAAAGGGGGACCACATGAATAGTGTTGCAGAGAGAGAAAAAGTGGGTACATTGTAAGGTAAAATGGTATCCGTCTTCAGCTTGTGACGGATATGTCATGTCTTCAATGAGAATTTGTGCAAAATTAATTAGCCTTAGCTAAAATCATCCTATTTAATTTCTTTTTGTAAAGAAAGGCAGTCACAAAGACGATTCTGATGTTGACGGGATTTGAATTCATTTCATGAATACCAACTCTTAGGTCTTAAACCATTCATTAACTAGGTACATATCACATGTTAGTCTTTTTGACCGGAACTCTTTGAATTAAACTATCATAATACTCTGTATAAACTAAGATGAAGCAAAGAACAAAAATAAAGTCGATTAAACTGACCAGAATAGAATTGAACTGAACTTATAAAATCTGAAACAAAGTACGAAAAAACAGAGTTTGGTTTAAACTAGAACTATAAACATTAGTCGTTTGATTATGCACCGTTAAAACACGAGAATTGAAAACTTTGATGAATTACAAAATAAAGGCTTGTTTAGTTTTAGTTTTTTGGCAAAATATAGGCAATTAACTCTTACATCGACAATCAAACACGTTTGTTGAATTCACGTAACTTGTCCATAGGAGCATATCAATACTAATTGAATTCACCGTTGTTTTAATTCCTTAATCAACTAAACGATATTGAAGAGTTATCAACGAAACATAAACACATACCCGGTCCAGCAAACCGAAGAGCATTATGATCTCCGCACGTAACCCCCATAAACCCATAGAGTCAACTCATACACGTAAGTGACTAGTCTAATTTAAAAACTAAATTAAAGCATCAAGTAAACTCTTTATTATTCAAATAATACTCCAAACAAAGTGAGCAAATAAACATCACGATCACCAATTTGATGAGCGGTTTAATCACTGGATTAAGACCTCTTCGATATCATATTAACATGAAGTGTGGCTATTTGTGATTACTCTATTAGTGGTAAGATACTACAATTATACGGAGTATCACATTGAATTTGTCATCGTAAGTTGAAACAACCTGAATCTTTCCTTCGTAAGGACAGCGGCGGATCTACTAACAACATTCCGGGGTGTACGGACACCGGAAACAAAATTTTTTTTACGTATTTTGTCTAATTTTCAGGCTAAAAGAAAAATTTACAATTTTTTTATGTGTAAATAGATTTTAAAGATTAATCAGAATCCCAGAAAGAAATTTTCCTGGATTCGCTATTGCATCAGGACTACTTCTAAACCAAATTACGGTAACTTCATAAGTCTCCTAGTTTGTAATAATAAAACCGCCTCACATCCAAACCATCAATTTATATTACTCGTACAATTTTTAACTTCTAAACTCATAAGTTGGCAAAATAACGTATATAATGTTATAGGGAGGCCTCGAAAAAATTTGAAAATTTCAACTAAAAATTTTCGAAATTTTCAAACGCCAGCCGCGAGTACTTAATCAGTAATCACAGCCTTCCCACTAACAAACAAATTAATAAGTCAACAAAAACATGAAACGGCCGGTCCAAAGAATTAATTCAACAAAACATAACAAAAATCAACGTAAGAATTAAAGATTAGTTCAAAATAACGTACGTACCCCACAACCGGTATCAATAGCGGTTCGGACCGAACCGTCTTTTAAATTAATAATCTTCCCAATTTCATCAATATAAGCATCAGCACCACGAGGAAACATAGTCCCTCCACCCGGAAAAACGAACCGGTCATTCTCAAACCGAACCCAATTCTGAACCGCTTTCTCAACAGTCAACCACTTATGAGGAACATTAGCGTACCAAACCATATCCCTACTATCCGGCCACCTAAACGGACTCTTATACCCAAACGGGGCCGGAACCCGACACGTGAGCAGCTCGCTTTCATCGGGACAATGTCGTTCCCGATACACGAGCCGCTCACGTGGGAACCTTAGGGACCGCTCCACATCCTGACATGGGGTGTACTCCGAAAAATTCACGTGACATGGTGGCACGTGAGTGACACGCGCCAACGGGGTGAGTTTTATAAGGTCGGAAGCGGAGTGAGTTGACGTAAAGTCGAGTTTAGTCGGGAGGTTTCGGGTCGAGTCAGTTGGGGTTAAACATGATATTGTATTTGTCACTTTAGGAAATATAGACGATGTATTGGTGGGCCTTCGATATGAACCGTATAAATAAGAAATTGAACATAAGAAAACTATGGTGATCATGTAATAAAGATTAAGTTTTTTTTTGAATAAATAGAGTTTTTGTTTGATTAATAATGAAATTGGGGTTGAATTATTTGTGTTACTACCCCATATCGCCATTGATGATATGGGGAAGAAGAAGATCAATTGAAGAAATTCAAGGGAATTTTGTGAGAGTTTAATTGTAGGTGATAGATAATCTTGAATTAATATTTAATATGTGTATATATACAACATATGGTGATGATACGGGTTTATCCGGTCTGCACCAAAGATATGTAGCGATTGCGGGTCCCCTTATTATAATTTTTCTTTAATTAATTATATGAGTTGGGAAGAAATCTTTGGGGATATTTAAGTTACATAAAAGGAAAGGGGTGAGTTGTTAATTATAAGGCTAATTGTATATTTGTAGTAATTAATTGTATTTGTTATTGACAAATCGGACTAATTTGGACAATGATCACGGTTTAAAATCCGTCTGTATTTGATCGTATGTGTTATCGATATACATATTAGAATCCTTTGTATAAGGAATAATTAATTTGTAATTTTTATTTTTTTTTTTAGGAAAGTGGGTTGAATTTTGCTTTAAAAATAAGAAAGGAATAAATGTTTTTTTTTAATGCATTAATGGAAACATGAGAAAAGAACTGAAATAGGGGGCTCCTAACACGCAATCTCTCTAGTCTACTCCTTGGAGGTATGTAGCATGATTCACTAGGAATCGGTATTGTTTAATATTTGGTTTGAATTTTTGTTTTCACTCTATTTGTTCATAACAAGACACAAAATAAATACAGAGTATATAGTAATGACAAATGCATTTTTGACGTGATTTTGCGATGATCTAATGTCTACGATAAATAGTTAAAAATCGATATTTAAGTATATTTTAATTTGTCATTGCTCTGTGTTGTTGTGTAGGTTGACAACATAAACAACATAGATTACTAATTTTTCATAAATATCGGATGAAACATTATCTTTACTATAACATTTCTTTTGAATAATTCTAAAAGTATATATAGTGTAGAAGACATTTCTATAAAATGTTTTCTTCTTATCGTCCAAGTAGATTGAAATATAGTTAATCTAATCCGTGTTTTGTGGACTATAATCTTTGTAATCTACAAATGGTTAATTACAAGTACGACTCAGTTAATTGTTACTTATGATAGGTAATCGAGAGTCATAATGTGTGTGGACTAATTACGAATTTTAAAAAGTTAGCCATACTATATTTTCAAATTCATTACAATTTACCGTTACAAATTTGAGTATAGTATACACTATAAACACTAGATATAGGGAGGGTTTTGGGGTTAGGGAGGTCAAATTTCTAGGTGTGGTAGTGGTGGGGCTACGTGTCTCGTCGGGTGGGGTGAGGTCAGGCTGTCGAGGGGTGGTGATGATAGCGGTAGCCGGTGGGTATGATGGGTGTAGGTAGATGAATGGGGGGTAGCATGGGAAGTAGGAAACCCTTGGGGTGCTTGGCGAAATGGGTAGGGGTAAAAGGGAAATGGTTAATGTGAGAATTTCATCATCGGGGAGTTATAGGTAAGTGTCTTCTTATATTTGATTGGTAAGAATTTCATGGATAGTTCTACTTCACATGAATTTGGCAACCAAACAACATAATATTTATACAATTCATGAAAAATTCTACTTTCCATAATTGAGAAGGATAACCAAACAATCCCTTATCTTTTATAAAGTGTCATTTGTGTTAACAATCAACAACTTGTTCCACACAAGAGACCTGAAGGGAATAATATTCTTATTTTATTATTACATCACCTTAAACAAATTCGTTACAAGGATATTAATAAATTCGTCCCAATTTGAAATATTTGTTACACATTCCAATTAAATTGAAACAATTATTATTTGACGTAGAAGGAGTCACAAGGACAATCCCCTACAGACTAAAAGAATAACACATCTGTG
>LHUT01001394.1:5455-22658 GCA_001412135.1 Silene latifolia subsp. alba
GTGCAACGCACGGGCACAAAATCTAATAACTTATAATATAGACTAATGTATAAAATTTAGAATATTTTATTTTAAAGATTATGCTTTTTCACATACCGAGCATAAGTGAACCCTCGAAAAAATACACAACAGAATATCCATTTTATTTTTTTGGTTTTTGAGGAGTCCTTGACATTCGTAAACACCGCCATTTAATTCGTTCCCTTCTTCAGTCGCTTCCCCCGTTTCTCCACCCCACCCTCTTCAATTGATTCCCAAATGTCCAATCTACGCCCCTAATTTCTCAAAACCCTAACCCTAATTTCTCCCCCAAAAATACCCTCCACATTCAAATCCCACACACATATCTGACGATGCCGACGTTCATCTCCGACGACGAATTCGCCGTCATTCTCTCCACCGGCGACGTCACGGCAGCGTCGGAGAAGGCCGACGCTTTCATCAACCGCCTCTTCGCCGAAATTGAGACGCTGAAAGCAAAAGCCGATGCCGCCTCCATCACCGCTGAGCAAACGTGCTCGATTCTCGAGCACAAGTATCTTTCTCTCACCTCTGAGTTTTCCGCGCTTGAGTCGCGTAACTCGGAGCTTGATTCCAGCCTTCGACAACAGTCTTCTGAGCTTGCGCTTGTTCAATCTGAGAAACACCAGCTTCATCTCAAATTTGTATGTTTTGGATTATTGATTATTGTTTATGATTTATGCTTCATCTTAATATTAATTGTTCTGGGAGTGACAGCCTCGAAAGCCTCCCATTGCGCTACCTGTTCTGAAACTGAAAACCTTGTATAGGGAGTAGTTTCATTGGTTGGATTAGTCTTAGAAATGTTATACCTTTTATAGGACGGTTATCACAGCCGAAAACGTAATTTGAGGTTGAGAGGAGAGAAATTGAAACTTTGCAACATGGTAACCTTAAGACAGTCACTACTAGCCTCCTTTGCTCTGTATTGTTTATGAAAGTAGAAATGTTGTGGAAGGAGTAGTGTTCTTGGCTATCCATGAACTTCATCAAAGTTTGACACTTTGACTAACATGCTTAGCTTCTAATAGTGGAAGTTTTTAAAGCTTTATTAGCTAATACTCCCTCCGTCCCGGTCAATTGTTGTCCTTTGGTTTTAGCACAAAGACTAAGGAAAGAAGGGAACCAATTACTAAATGACAAGTGNNAAAGGACAACAATTGACCGAGACACGCAAAATTGGAAAAGGACAACAAATGACGGGACAGAGGGAGTAATGTAATAACAAGGTATCTCTATAGTCCGAGAAGTAGAGTATGTGTTTAGTTTATTGTTGTGAATTCGAAAGTTGAAATGTCGTAGGATTAGTAGTTTTGTTCTAAGATGCTCAAACTCTTCACTTTACCCTGCTGTACCCTTGTCGACTGGGATATGAGTTGGATCCTGCTGAGTGAAAACGGACTCGGGTACCGATAAATGCTATGGAATCCATGGATGATATGAGATGAGCATGTGTATATGTTGGCCTTTCTGTTGTAGAAAATAGCTTCTCTGTTTCATTGTTTTTATCAAAGGCTCTTTGTTTTGATAGACGGCAAAGAAGGAGAAACAGCAGTCAAAAACTATGGGGAACAGGAGAAAAGTTATCTTCTCTCTTTTTATAGGGGGGAGTGCACTGAGTTGGGTATAGTAAATAGGTACTCGTATTTTTTTCTTCTGTAATGAAGATGTGTGGACCTGGTGTGTAGGGACAGCGACATGGTAAATTGGATTAGATATTTATTTACTAGCCTTTATTTTCATGAAAGGCATCTGTAGAGTCACTAGAGTGAGCATTATGTGTGGGATAGCCACATTTTCTTATGGATTGAAAATTTTAAAATTTCTAGACTTTCCCAACTCTTCCACAATATTGTAGAAACAAAGTATTTCAGTTTTATTTACTCGTATGAAACAATAGGCCGGGCAGATGAGAAAGTTTATTTAGATAGCTGAGTCCAAATTCAACTTCCGGATCCTTCAAAACGTGTCCCTGAGTTCTTGATTTTGAGATTTCAAGGATTTGACCCTCGGATCCAGCTATCTTTGTGGGATCCTCGTATCCGAGTCCAAGCAACATAGGTTTCATTAGGTTCTAATCTAGGTTGCACGGACACTCCTCCTAATCAGCGTTCCCGTGTCGGACACCCGTGTTAGACACGATACTCGTCGGACACACGTCAAAACGTGTAGGACACTTGTAAAGCCGTGTCTAACTTTCATCTTTTATTTGGGCACGTGTCCGACACGTGTCCATGGTATTTTGAGCCGTGTTCATGGTATTTGGACACACCTCCAAACGGAATCAAGTTAAATTTAAGGTAAATGGCGAGAATTGTTNATGATAACAATTTTTTAGCATTTATGTGCTAAAGTATGTTTTAAAACAAATAAAAATACTCCCTCCTATTCCCGATAACCTTCCATATTCATTGGGGGCACGGGAATTAAGGTGTTTGAATTAAATAAGTTAAAGTATTGTGGTGGGGTGAGATAATTGGAAAGAGAGAAAGTATTGTGGGTATTATTATGGAGTGAGGTGATTAAAATAAGTATTGTTGTGGGGTAAGGTGATTAAAATAAGATAAAGTATGAGTATTGTGGGGTATTGTTGTGAGGTAAAGTGATTAAAATAAGTATAAAACTTTACTAAATAAGGAAAGAGGGAAGGTATTGTGAATAGATGGAAAAGGAAAGAGGGAAGATTATGTAGAATAGGAGGGAGTATATTTTATTAAATTTAAATGACGTGTCCCGTGTCCTAANNTGTCCGTTTTGGTGCAACCTAGGTTCTAATTGACTTGCAGAAGTTGAATATAAACTGGGATCACTGATTACTAATTACTATATACCATGTAAGGAGCAATTGTGCTAATTCTGCATTGCTACAATCTTACATTTGTAAATGTAATACTCTGTGGGATGCTTGTGAACTAGCCATAGTATTTCAAAGAACGAGGCTTGAGTGAGCACTACTAATATGGTTTGGTGCTCCTTGTAGATAAAGCGGAACTAGCGAGGCGTACCACTATGAATTTCTACATGTTTCTTCTACCTCATTTATCATGCACTTCTATTCACCACTTTATCCCTTACAATTACTCTTTATATGTTAGCCCTTTTTAAGATCCCAAAAAAAAAAATTGTTACACTGAAATTTGTTTTGAAAATACACATTTGTTCGCAAAAAAAGTGCTCGTCGCGTCTTTGAGGCATGTGCTGGCCTCGCACTTTGTCGCTATAGGCCCTCACCTCCTTGATGCGCCACACACCTTTTAAAACTACCCCTACCTTGTGATAGACGGGAACTTGTGAGCCACTTCGTTAATATATTTTGTTATGTTGTTTTTATCAATTAATTAACTAATAATGGCTAGAGAAGTGTCTGAGCAAGGTTGTTCATTTTTGTATCTATGGGTTTTCTTCTCAAAAATAATAATGGACCCATTTCTCATTAAAAATAAATAAATAATGTTGTGCTGCGAGGCTTGAGTAGGAAGGACGTGTGATGTTTCTTTCACTTGTGTTAATGCGAGTGAAAAATTTGCTTTGAGGTCTTTATGTTCAGTGGGTGATGCATCCTCTAATAGTATGATGGTCTTTGGTGGCCATTTGTTGCCTGCACACGTTGATGGCTTTTGTAGCTCAGTAAATGACAGATAACAAAAGGCATCTTTTGATCATTTACATGTGCGTTGTTAGTCCCGATCCATTTTTAATGAATTGTTTCAGGTTTGTGCTTTTTGGAATATAGTGTCACACTAAAAAGTACTCTAGCCATGTCTAAAAATATCAGCCAATGTGTATCTTAACGCCCAAAATGTGTCGGTATCATAAAAAATCGATACAAGATATCACGAAACGACAAGGCTGTAATTAGGACAAAAACTAAACCCGAGGTGGCTGAGTCTGGTACAACTTGCAAAGAGCCCGGATGTTCCACTGTGGGAGTGTGCGTGGCCTAAATTCTGTGATTGAAAGGATTAGTTAATAGCTATATGTAATAAGTTCAAGGTTGAGTTGGTAACACAGTGTGTTAGCCTATCCTCTACACCACCATTGGTTGATCACCCGAGTAAGGCGTATAGTATGTAGGTAGGAGCTTTTTTCCATTATATACCAAAGCTTAAAGAAGAGTGAATTTTTGCGTCATTGAGACAGTTGGGGCAACATTGACCAGCTGGTGGTTCCATGAGCAATCCTGGAGCTGCGTGTTGTGTGAATTTGAAACATGCTCTTCATTGCTTAGGATTTCTTTGTATGAACCATATTGTTACAAGTAGTTAGCTTTTGCTCTTGACACTTTAAGACAAAGGTTTCTGTAAGTTTTTAGGTATTAGATTAGAAATCATAGTTGATTATTCACTTTGTTAAGGACCAATCTCAACAATATCCACACACACCCGTCCGGGAAAGAGTGACTGAGGTGTCGTTTTATGCCCCATGTGATACTTGGCGTCTTGGCATAATGACTGCGTTTCTGCTGCACCTTTTGTCATAGTTTTTGTTAAAATTTTCTTGTGTTGCTGAACTTTTCAGATTGAAAGAGATGGAGAGATTGAACGGTTGAAGATGGAGGTTACAGAGCTTCAGAAGTCAAAAAGGCAACTGGTGGAATTGGTAGGAGTGAAAGATACCGAGATCAGTGAGAAAAATTCTACCATCAATAGTTATCTTGATAAAATTTCGGAGTTGACTGGACGTGCTACTCAAAGAGAAGCGAGGGTGAGTGAGATTGAGTCAGAGTTACTGCGCTCTAGGGCTCATTGTGAGAAATTATTACAGGAGAAAGAACTTATTGAAAAACATAATGTCTGGCTTAATGATGAATTGACCACAAAAGCCGACAGTTTCCTGGAGCAGCGTAGGAGAAGTGCAGAAATTGAGGCTGACTTGTCAGCAAAGTTGGCTGATACTGAGAAGCAGTACAATGAGTGTTCCAATTCTTTGAATTGGCACAAGGAGAGGGCTAGAGAGCTGGAATCAAAGTTGGAATCTTTGCAGCGTGAGCTATGTTCAGCAAGAGACGATGCTTCAGCTGCTGAACAGCGGTATGCAGCAGAAATTTCAACAGTTTCCAAACTTGTTGATCTATACAAGGAGAGTTCAGAAGAGTGGTCCAAAAAGGCTGGAGAGCTTGAGGGTGTAATCAAGGCATTAGAAACCCATCTAAGTCAAGTTGAATGTGATTACAAAGACAAGGTCGAGAAAGAAGTTGCTGCGAGAAAGGAAGCAGAAAAGGAGGCTTTAGAGTTGACAGAAAAGATTTCAAAATTAGAGGCTGAACTTGAATCTACCAGGAGAGCCAGTGAGCTGGATATTCTTCCTCTTAGCAGTTTCACAACTGATGCTTTGACATTTACAGCTAGCTCTAATGATAACGCAATTGTTCCTCATGTCCCAGCAGGTATTCCTTGGTTCCTTTGTCATTGATTGACTTTGAGTTGGTTTTTTGAACTTCAACTCCAAAAACCTCTTGTGTTATTTTTGGTTAACTACTAACCAATTCCAGATTCTGGATTCCTAGTATCTCATTCTGTGTTCAAAGAAATTCAAAATTGACCTCATGCTACCTTACGACAGGGTGCAAGGCATAAGCTGCAGGTCTTTTCCTCATGGAAATGAGATGCATAAACCTACACATGTTTGTATTGCTTGCCAATTTTTTGTCTGCGGTAAACTGATAAGCATATTTTAGGTATATGAAAGTCTTATGTGAATATATTTAGGTATAAACATGACGAACACTCCCAATTCTTAAAAGTACTGCATTTTCAAATTATTAATTGAACTGATGACTGACGAAGTGCATATATTACACAGTTTACTCTTTAAGTATCAGATCCATTAATACATTTAACTCAATTTTTTTCCTTAGATAAAGTCAACAATGTAGGGGTTATCATAGGTATAAAAATGAAGTAACATGTCAAGTACTTCATTTTCAAATTTGTAACTAAGCAACAAACCACATGCATTAAACAATTTACTCAAGTATCAAATCTTTCATTAAATTTAACAGTGTTTCCCCAAAAACATAATTAACAATGGTGGGGTTGTGGAGTATGGTAAAAAAGGAAGTGGATATATTTCTTATTTTGTAGAAGAAAAAAAAGAAATATTAGAATGTTGAACAAGGAAATCAGTTGGGGGAAATGTTCCACGTGGTGCAGAGTCTATGGAGCTGTGTTGGAAGTTGAGTGAGATAGACAAGATGGTCTTCTTCACATGTATTGGTAAAGGGCTACTGTTTCATGACCTAAAGATGCCATACTATACAGTTCATGCACAAAGCTTGACAAATGAACAAGGGATTTAGTTACACGAGTGTTTCTCCTACGTCTTTGCTAACAACCATTTTTATAGGGAATGGAAGGATAAACAAAGTGCTCCTACTGCTCAATTTTCACCTTTCTCATCATTAGAGGGGTGTGTGTTACACTGTTGTGTGTATTGATTGGTTGCCTAAGTAGTTGAAGACTATGTTTTATGCTTTGTTGACAAACAGTGTGTCAGTGTGTAATGATGTTCAGATTTGTGAAATAGGATAACACACCTGATAATGCAAATAAATTATACATCCAGGCATCCAGCTTCTGTATCAAATTGAGTTGAATTTGAATCATATCCTATCATATATATTCATTATTTTCATGCTTGTGGCTTTTCATATTAAAATTAGTGTTGACGATTGGAGAATCGTATGTTGAGGTTATATCAAAGAACAACTTTGCATTGATGGTTTCAAATGACAATACATGTTACCCTTAGCCAACTCGAATTCATTTTGGGACTACAGCTTTGTCGGTGCTATTCATTATGAGACTACAACCCCTTTGCCAACCCTAATTCATATCATATCATATATCTTCACTATCATGTTTTAATTTCTTCTCTTCTGCAGGTGTTTCTGGAACAGCGCTTGCTGCATCCTTACTTCGAGAAGGGTGGAGTCTGACTAAAATGTATGCCAAATACCAGGAGGCTGCAGATGCATTCCGACACGAGCAGATGGGTAGAAAGCAAACAGAAGCGATTTTGGAGCGAGTACTTTTTGAAGTTGAAGAAAAAGCTTCTGTTCTCTTCGACGAAAGAGCGGAACATGATCGAATGGCTGACGCCTATGCCTTGATGAATCAAAAGTTGCAGCTATCGCTGTCTGAACAGGCTAATTTAGAGAAGGTCATTCGACAATTAAAGGCTGAGGTAAAGAAGTGTGAGCGTGAGTATAATTATGCACAGAAGGAGATTACAGATCTTCAGAAGCAGGTCACCATCCTTCTAAAAGAATGTCGTGATGTTCAATTACGTTGTGGATCAGTGAACCCAGAGTCCATGGATGATGATGTTACTACTCCTTTGACTGAGATGGATGATGAATCTGAAATTCAGAAGGTTATTTCTGAACATTTGCTTTCGGTAAAGGATATAAAGGGATTAGTTGAGCAGAATGCTAAGCTTCGAAGTTTGGTACGAAGCCTTTCCGATGAGGTTGAATACCGAGAATTACAGGCAAAGGAACAATTTAAGGAGGAGTTGCAAAAACACAATGAGGAAGCTGCTTCCAGAGTTGCAGCAGTGCTGCAGAGAGCAGAAGAACAAGGGCAAATGATTGAATCTCTTCATTCCTCTGTGTCAATGTATAAGAGATTGTATGAGGAGGAACATCGACTCCGGTCTTCCCAATCTCAAACTACTGTTACACCCTCGGCCGATGGGAGGAAGGACTTCATGCTGCTTCTAGAAGGCTCCCAAGAAGCCACAAAAAGGGCCCAAGAGCAGGCCAGTGAGCGTATGCGATGCCTGGAAGATGAGCTGACTAGCCAGAAGGCTGAGGTAATATCATTGCGGTCTGAGAGAGATAAGCTGGCACTGGAAGCAAACTTTACCCGAGAAAAACTTGAGAGATTTGTGAAGGAATTGGATCATCAAAGGGACGAGTCGAACAAAATTTTAGTAAGGAACATAGAGTTTTCTCAGTTGATAGTTGACTATCAAAAGAAACTGCGTGAAAGTTCCGAGTCTGTCCATACTGCTGAAGAGCTTTCACGGAAACTTAATATGGAAATATCTGTATTAAGGCGTGAAAAAGAGTTGCTTTTGACTTCTGAGAAAAGAGCTCACGATGAAGTACAAGATTTGTCTCAGAGAGTATACCGTCTTCAGGCCACTTTAGATACTGTACAAAGTGCAGAAGAAGTTCGAGAGGAAGCCAGAGGTGCAGAAAGAAAGAAGCAAGAAGAATATATCAAGCAAATTGAGAGGGAATGGGCTGAGGCTAAAAAAGAGGTTCAGGAGGAACGGAACAATGTTCGCACTCTTTCACTCGACCGTGAGCACACCATAAAAGATGCAATGAGACAAGTTGAAGAGATGGGCAAGAGATTAGAAGCTGCATTGCAGGCTGTTTCAGCTGCTGACGGCAGAGCTGCTTTAGCTGAGGCTCGGTATTCCGATCTTGAAAAAAAATTGAAATTAGCCGAAGATAAGGTTGATGGGAATGATGTTGGATTGAAATTACCATCTTCTGTAAATGAGGTTATGGGGGACTTAAGTACGGCAAACCAAGAGATTGAACGACTGAAATCAGAAGCCTTAGCCAATAAGGACCACATGCTACAATACAAGAGCATTGCAGAAGTCAATGAAGCTGCATTAAAACAGATGGAAGCTGCTCATGAAAGCTTCAGAATTGAGGCAGAGGAATTGAAAAAGTCTCTTGAAGCCGAAATCCAGACTCTCAGAGATCGAATTCATGAACTTGAAAAGGAGTTTTGTTTGAAGTCAAATGATGCAGCCACTGAAGCCTCCCAGAAAGATGAAGCCATTGCATCTGCGTTGTCCGAAATTGCGATTTTGAAGGAAGAAACGTCACATAAAGGTTCTCAGCTCTTGGCTATGGAAGTCAAGGTTTCTGGTCTGAAAGAAGATTTGGAGATGGCTCAGCAGCAAGCACGTGCAGTGCAAGCCAATTATGAAAGACAGGTTATCTTGCAGTCAGAAACTATTCAGGAGCTGACAAAGACATCACAAGCTTTGGCTTCAGTTCAGGAAGAAGCATCTGCACTTCGAAGAGCTGTCGATGCCTTGAAATGTGAAAATAATGAACTCAGGGCTAAGTGGGGGTCTGAGAAATCTGAGCTAGATAAGTCAAAGAATGAAGCCGAGAGGAAATATGATGAACTCAATGAGCAAAATAAAATTTTGCATAGTCAGCTTGAGGCATTGCACATAAAACTAGCTGAGAGAGACAGCAGCGCTGCAGGTGTCACTTCTGCAACTACCATTGACGATTCCCAGGGTTCATCTGGCTTGCAAAGTGTGGTTAGTTATCTCCGTCGTTCAAGGGAAATAGCGGAAACGGAGATCTCTTTGTTGAAGCAGGTTTGACTCTTGATTGTACTCCATTCTATAGATATTGAACCCATTTGGTTTTGATATTAGCTATGTTGACATTGACTGATTTACCATTAGTTTCTCACCCAATATTTCTACAGATTATACAATTCGTACACCTTTTTACAATCAGATAATGAAAACATGGCAGTTTCGATGAATCAAACATGACAACTTATACATTTACCTACATATATGCGGAAAAATTAATGGTACAACGAAAATGAGATGGGGACACTAGCTTTGTGATTAAGGTGGCAATTATTTACTGCATGTGGTTTTTCATTTATAATTTCTTCTGCAAGGATTGCATATTTGAGAGGGGGAGGGGGATTGTTTATCGTTTATCCGCTGTTGCTGATAACTGTTGCTTCGTGCTTGAAACAGGAGAAACTGCGTCTGCAGTCACAGCTTGAGAGAGCTATGAAGGCATCTGAAGAAGCCGAAGCATCACTTAGCACAGAGCGTGCAAATTCGAGAAATTTGTTGTTCACGGAAGATGAATTCAAAGCCCTGAAACTTCAGGTGAGTGAAATGAATTTGTTGCGGGAGAGCAATATGCAACTCAGGGAGGAAAATAGGCATAATTTTGAGGAGTGCCACAAATTGCGGGAAGTTGCTCAATCTGCGAAAATTGAGGCCGAGAAGTTGCAGAACATTTTGAATGAGAAAGAGCTCGAGATCGAGGGTCTCAGGAAAGAAGTTGAATTGTGCAAGAAAGAGAAAGATAACTTGGAAGCGCAAATGTTTGACATGTGTGAGGCTTCTAAAAACGTGAATGTAGGGGAATATAGCCGCTTGAAGAGTGAAGTTGAGGAGCTCCAGGCAAGTGTGAGGGCAAAAGAAGCTATAATTGTAGAAGCACAAAACCAAATATCTCAGAAGCAAGAACTGATAGCGAAACTTGACCAGGAGTTAACAAGCACCAGATTACAGCTAACTGAGAGAGATAGTCACCTTGCACAAATTGAGCGTTTGAAATTGGATATTGATAAGCAGAAGAAGATCAACAGTAATTATAAGCGGAAAGTCGAGTCTCTGTCTAGAGAGAAGGATTCTCTGTTGAAGGAGAAGGAATCCCTTATGCATGAGAAGGAGGTTTTGGGAAAGGATAAGGATGCTTTGGGTAAGGAGAAGGAGTCCGTGTCGAAAGAGAAGGAAGTACTTTTAAAGGAGAAAGAGGAATTGACCAAAGAGAAGCAGGCAATCTCAAAACAGTTGGAGGATCTTCGTCGGGATAAAAAAGCTACAGAAGATAAGTCGGTTGATGCTGCGATGAGAGACACTAGGATAAAGACATTGGAGAATACGTTGACAAAGTTCAGAAGAGATCGTCAGGGCATAGAAAAATCAATCTTGGCCAAAGTCGAACATGTTGATTCGGAGAGAAAGAAGTTCGAAGATCAACTTGAAAAGCAAAAAGAGGCTGTAGGGAAGATTTCAAATGAGCTTGAGAAGCTTAAACATGCAAAAGACAGCCTTCCTGAGGGAACCTCAGTCATTCAGCTTCTTTCTGAAAATAACTTGGATGACCTGGCAGCAGCATATGTGTTGGCTATTGAAAACTTTGAAAGAGAAGCCCACTTAGTTTTAAATGATGTTGGCAACCAGAACAACCAGGGTTCTACAAATAGTATTTCTGCTGTGGATGCTACTCCAGTTGTAGCTAGTGCCAGTACCATTCAGTCGTTGCCTGTTGAAGTCCCAGTGACAACACCGTTGACCGCTGCTCCAATTATCACACCTGCAAAATCGACGGATGAAAGAGAGAAGAAAGTCTCGCTGCCTAAATCCAGGAAGTTGGTTCGACCTCGACTTATCAAGTCAGAGACGCCTCATCGTAATGTTGAGAGTTCAGACTTGGATGGTTTTAAGAATTCTGGAAATCCCACTTCAGAGCAGGAAACAGAAAAACAGTCCTTGGTTGCTCTTTCCTCGGAAACTCTCTTACGGAAGCGCCCTGCTTCTCCTTCTCCATCCGAGAAACAGGATGATCATATTCACCCTGGAGATTCTAGCACTGATTTTCCGGAACCTTCTTTAAAGAAGTCAAAGGGTTTAGAGTCTTTGCAGCAGGATGTTCCCGCACCTGCTGTTAGTTTGGAAAATGTCGAAGAATTACTTGATGCTGTCAGTGATGTGCGTCAAGGTTTGACTTATGAGTCTTCTGATTCTAAACAGGATGTTGAAACTGTTGAAGGACAAGGAAATGAGGCTGAAGAATTCTACGAACCAAACGACACAAAGACATTAGATATGGAGAGCGAGAATATAATTAACGATGAGTATGCTGGTAAGGGTAATGAGATGGAATTGATGGTTGAGGAATTATCTGATTTGCATGCCGAGCAAGATGTTGGAGACAAAGAAGAGGGAGAAATGCTTCCAGAAAGTTCATATTTGGATGTTGGCGACGATACAACTATCACTGGAAGCGAAGATGCAACTGAGGTTCAGCCTGAGCATTCTACTGCAGCATCCATGCCTTCTCCTTCTCGAGTTGATGATGACGCTCTAGCCATGGATGCCAATGAGGTGACTTCTCCTGAGATTTTAAATGCCAATGAGCAGATGGAAGAAGGTGAACTAGCTGAAGATGCTGCTGAGGATTTGGATAAATCCAATAATGGTGATGAACAAACTGTTGGGGATGCTGACCATACTATGGAATCGGTTGTTTCTAGGGAAAGTAGTCAGGACCTGCAACAGCCATCACATGCCTCAAGGACCATTCATATATCTGACAGGGCTAAGGAAAGGGCAGCGAAAAGACTTGGACTATCATCTTCTGCTTCTGCCTCTGATTCTACAACGACTTCCAATTATATGCCTACCACAAGACGAGGTAGAGGAGGCCCGTTGCTGCGTAGCCGTGGTAGACGTGGTGGACGTTGACTAGCATTTCAATGATTTAAGGCTAAAATATTCGGTTCGTTTGTTTCTTCCATGCTTATCCTTTCCTCTCTTCTAGTACCATGTAGATTTTTCATGCTCGGATCTACACAATTCTATACTAGTCGTGGCTTATAGATATACTAGATAGAAATGGTTTTGATTTAACTGGCTAACCGCATTACATGCAAAATATATTCTTATACATAGTTGACCGATGTTTTATATTCACTTTCCAACTCTGCCGTAGCCCCTAGGACGATAATATATTGATATATTGATATGTTTACGTTTGCACATTGTATGATTGTTTGGGGTGCACTCAATGTAATGTGTGGAAAGTAGAAGCAAAATCAAAACACCATGTTCACTCGTGGAACAAGAATGGGTAAATTGGAACATTTACTTGGTTTCGCATTTCAAAATTGTGTGAAAATTATGATCTTTCTCTGGTTTTGCTGACAAATTATATTTCTTAACAGGATGCATGCTGGAAGTGATTGAAAGACGGGAATTGGCTATACTGGATTAGTTTCTTATTACGTCGGTGAACTTGTAGGCAGTGCTACTGGTGGTAACATAGTTCCTCTCTTTGGTTGTCACCAATATAGATGGTCTTTTGCGTATTACGTAATCTTAGTTTCAGGGGTTTACTTATATTTGCATTTTTATTTGCTTTCTGAATGATGCCTCGGACTTGGCAGTACTGAAATTCTGGAAAATTATGTTCTCATGTTGATCTGTGGCCTACCTACAAGCAGTATAGCGGTTTTGGGCAGTTCAATGGGTCACACTTATGTAAATCCTTGAACAATATTACCGTATGTATCGGGTTGCGTTCTATATATAGCTAGTGCACTTTGGATGTCGTGGCTTTATGCTAGAGAACTCCAATTCTTCAAATTGGAGTGTTGATTTCTTCTTTGAAACCACAACCTCCTTTCAACTTACGAGCATGAAGCGGTCCATTGAAAATTTTGAATTGGACAGTTTGCATTCCTCATGCTTGTGTTATCAGTAATCCATTGTCAATGACCTATTTTTATGTTTGTGACCAGAAATACTACAGACTACGGAGTATATAACTGTGTAGCCACACTGCCATGCATACCCGGTATCTCATTTACTGGTAAACATACAGTTTACAAATACCTCTAAAACACATTTTGCAATTCAATAAACCGTGATCTGGGAGGATAATAAGTGGAGGAAAACGAAAATATGTGAGTGGAATCACGATTCACAAGTCATAAGAACTATAAATGATAGACGAAAAACAACGGCATTAATTTCCTTGTAAATTGTCATTTAAGAAATGTGGGTTTATTAATTTCTCTGGGCTTGACGTCGTCCGCTTCGCCGCCATGGTACAACCAAGTATAAGAATTNNCTCATATTCTTTAATATAAAGCTCGGATACTTTGACACAAAGCTCAGGTTCTACACCGTACAACATATACATCTGGTTGTATAGTCCATGAATTGTTCCGCCAAGCCCCATGTTAAATTTCGGGCTTGACGTCATCCGCTTCGCCGCCAAGATTCTTAAAACACCCTAAATGAGTCATAAATGTGGAAATTATAAAAAAAAAAAATCTCGAAATTCATTTTTCATCTGTGGCGTCTTTTAGTCATCAATTCTTCGACAAAAGGGTAAAATGTTTGACTTGCTGCACAAGGTTATGATACCCAACTATTAATGTTAATGTTGCTTCTGCTTTTTATGGAAAATACAATCTTGAGATAATACCCAACTGTTTTTGATACCTTATTTATGTCCTTTATCTGTATTATCATTGGATATAAAAAACGAATTAACTAAATTTCGCTTATTCATTTTGCAATAAATTTAGGTGAATCAGAAAATTATCAGAAATATATGAGGCACATTAACACCAAAAGTTCACCAATGAGAAGTCGTCCGTAGCCAAAAATCGTTGAAAAAGCTACCAGCTCACTATTAACGCCAAAATATTTTCTTAAACAAATTTGAACAGTAATCGACAATTGTCTATAATTCAGCAAAGAAGCTACTTGAAGCTTGGCCATTACCTTTTCCTACATTCTTCGTCTTTGTACCTGGCAAAACACAAACACAGAAAGTACCCATCATCAGCCACCATCTCAATTAAACGGGGCATACAAATACTCAGATGAAGAGCAAAATATCGACAAAAGAGTGACAAATACTTGCTTCAAACAATTAATTATGCTTCCACCAAAAAAATTCAACAGGAGCACCGAGACACTTCAGTACATCAAGTCACTTCCTAAAGGCGGTGTAAAACCAATTTACCAAGAACTAATGTCACTCTTGATATATTATCAATGACAAATTTAATACGATTGATGATCTTACTTACTGTGATCATTCTATTACTGGCAACAATTTTATCAACAGTGATGATCAAATCTTAGTTTGTAATTTTATCAATAGTTAACTCTTGACCACAGTAACTCCGTAAGTGACCCTTCTACCTAATAATCATGTTTTACAACACATTATTATAAGAGCGTTTATCGAAGATCCAGTTAATACAGTAACAAATACATTCAAATTTCACAGTTTTCATAGTCGAACATACCTCGAGAAGCATTTGGAACACTCGAGTCTACATCCATCCCATCACTGTCTCCATCACTATCAGAAGGAGCAGCATCATTTCTCATCACACTGCTTGAACCGTTCAACAACTCATCCATATCCCACAACTACAAGAAAGCAATTGGCTTACGTGAGAATCACAAACAAAAAGTGTGCAAACACGCTCAAAAGAGACCGCCCCACACCTTTAACGTCTGATCATGAGATATACTGCCCAGGAACTTCTTATCGTGTGAAAAAGCTACAAAATCAAACAGAACATATTTCTTAGTTAACAAAAGATTAGTCAATATCTGATAATACAATGAAATCCACAAGACAGGAAGCGAATAGCAAAACATTGCAACTTTGAACTAAACAAACAGTTAGTAATGTAGTAAAATTATCGAAGATATGAATCTAGCATAATTTCAAAAAATCCTTACCCAGGCGTTCAACGGGATAATCTGAATGCTCTGCAATCGGTTGGATTACTTTATTGGGTAATATGCTCACCAAACTACGATAAAACCGAGACTATATTAAAAACATATGTTGGCAATAATTAACTTACAGAGTACTATACTAGGAAAAAGAGGCTAACATTAATACAACAGCCTGTCATGTACCTAATGAGTCCGTTAGAGGATCCAGTAACAACTCTATCTTCATCCAACTAAAATCCAGGGTGAAATAAATGAAAGTTAGAATGTCATTACACAAAATGCAAGACTCAAAAGTGTGGCTTCACAATTTACCTTCAAGAGAGCGTCTACTGGATTAGGGCGCAAATCAACAAATCGATCACTGAGAACATGCAAAAGAAAGTCCAGAGAAGATTCTTCAATTAAAGTACATAAAGAGCTAGGCACAAACAACAAAGACCGTAGATGGGGCCCACAGTCGTCGTAGTTTCTTGGAAATTTACAGTATCGATAAAGCATCAAGAATAATCAGATCAAACCTGCAATCACTGAAGAATCCCCATGAATAAAGTAGCAAGGTCCCAGTTTGTGTCCCACAAATCACTTTCCGGCCATTCTAAAAAAACAACAAACTAATAATCAGAGCCACATGTGGAGTATGTAAATCGTGGATAAAATAATCTAAACAGGATTCTTGACGATGTAACTTGAGATATAATACGAGAGACATAAGCATCAGAATATTGCCATAATATACCTTCATTATGACTATAGAGAGCGGTTCATCCTCACAAAACTCAGATTGTGCTACAACCTTCAGTTCAGACGAGGAAAAAAAATCAAGTTTAGCATTTTAATGGACAATACAACCAGATTATGCCTATTCATAGAGTGCATTGGAAACTGCACAACCAGATGAGTATAAGAACCTTGTTATTCCGCAGACTTGAGACAGACAGAGTCCCATCTCCACTTCAAAAAACAAAAATAAAACAAAGTCAGTCAATTGAATACTACCAATTTTTCTTTTAGGCAAACATCTTACTAAGCTAATATGTAGCACACTTATTTATTATTCCTGCATCTACGTCTTGCATGTCTAGTTGCTTTTGTTTCTTCAACATGCCTTCTCTCAAGCAAAAAAAATATATAGTTTGAGACCTGAATTCCGGCCACTTTCTGATATTGAAGTCTATAGTTAACAGTTAACTCCACTCTATCTAATACTATATCAAATAAAGCAAGAATACCTCTACAATATAATAGCTTCTGGAGAGAAGAGGCTGACATCTGAAAACAATTTGAGAGGATGCAATGAAAGAGAGGGAGAGGGGGTAAACCATAGTCATTTATTTGATTCACCATACTCTAAGCCTCTTTAAATCAGCTTTAGGTTTGACCCCTCATATTTTTTTAAAAAAAAAGGGTGTGCCTAGGTGCAATGCTTTTTTAGGCACTCTTTGTACATAATGACCTGCTATCCCCATCTTTAGTTGATTAAATGTCAGACCTCTGTAAAATCCAGACAAGGTACTGTCACACAATTTTATTCTGGAAATACTAATTTATTTATAGTAGAAGTGTGCCTTGAGTGCATGAGGCAAACGGATTCGCCTCATTGCTTTGATTTGCCTCACACATTTTTAAACTTCAAGGATTGACAACAAATCTGCAGAAGACAGAAGTGCTGCTATCCTAAACAAAAGTAACCACATCCTAATCAAATCCTACAACTTTCCTATTGACAAGCACAACACGAGGGAGAAAATACTGGAAGCGTCACGCCAAGGTAGTTAATTTACCTAGTCACTAATAATCTCATCGAATCAGGTGCAAAAGTAATGTCTGATATGTATTCCTCATGAACTTGAAAAGTATTGCAACATGACTGCTGCCTGGTATCCCA
>LHUT01001397.1:8236-21552 GCA_001412135.1 Silene latifolia subsp. alba
TGGTGGTGAATGAGGAAGAGAAGAATGAATGATTTATTTGGGTTTTTTGATTTAATTGGATTTTTTGGGTTTTTTGATTTAATTGGATTTTTTGGGTTTTATTTATTTATTTGGGTTTTGGGTTTTTTATTTATTTGGATTTTTTGGGTTTTTATTTTTTGGGGTTTTAGAGAGAAGATGAGTTGTGTGATATATGAGAGAAGTGGATGAGAGGAAAAGAAGTTATAGTGAATTAGTGATTAATTAGAAGGATTAGTGAAGGAGGAGAGAATGAGTGATATTAGTACATAAACACACTTTTGGAGGTTGATCTTGGCCATCCATCTCCCTCCATCCAATGAAAAAAAAAAAGAGCACTCGATAAAAATCCAACAGCATCGGACGTCACGTAACGAAGACACTCTACAACGACAANATTAGAAGGATTAGTGAAGGAGGAGAGAATGAGTGATATTAGTACATAAACACACTTTTGGAGGTTGATCTTGGCCATCCATCTCCCTCCATCCAATGGCTCACAATAGGACTTATGGACTCAAATATATAGAGGACCTTAGTTGATCCTTCCTCTATATATATATATAGATAGATAGATAGATTACAGAGTAAAGCAATATATCACGGATGTCCTAGAATTGTGGGTCGTAGTGTGGTCGGATGTCCTACCTCCGATTGCGAACAATGCTGTAATCGCTGATTTGCTGCTTATTTAATATGCCCTTGGGGTGTTTTTCTTAAAAAAAAAAAGGTTATCTAAGTTCTAACTAGTACAGCGAGTTGCTTTGACATGTAACTAATAGGTGTTAGAAGATTAGAGGACGGTATAAAGTGACAATTGACTTTATTAATTATCATGATAACTAAAACGTGCTGATTAATAAGCTTTTTGGAAAATTAACATCGTCCTAATCCCTGTCTTCAGCATTTTAGAGGGCTGAGTTTTCCTACCATCTCGTCTGTGGGATCCAATGCGGCCATTATCCATTACGGGCCAGAGCCGGAAACTTGTGCTGAGATGGATCCAGATAGAATATACTTATTTGACTCTGGAGCACAGGTAGATGAAATATCTTATTAACCAGCTTTTAATCATTTTACGATGGCGTTCATCTGATATTGTTTCATATTTTACTTGCCGGGTTGGTCTTTGAAAGTATCAAGATGGAACAACTGATATAACACGAACAGTACATTTCGGGCAGCCGTCTGCTCATGAAAAAGCTTGCTATACAGGGGTAAGATTCATACTTCAAAATGCAATAATATTCAAACTTGAGGTAGAGTAGGAATGTGATGAAGATTTGGGCGACTATTCACAATTGACACCATAATCCCGTAAACATTATCAAGAAACTGTTTACTTGTTGGTCAGATGGCATGTGTTTGTGGAAGTAGTTGTAATGCATCTCCTCGAAATGATTCAAATTTATTGAAATATCTCCGTGTTCTCATTCAGTACACGAATACCCGTTACAAAAATGCTTTACGGGTCGCAATCATAAATTCATTATATCGGGATTTCATGGATGTATTTAATGAGCCGTTGTGATGAGATTGTAATTTGAACACTTTTATCAAAAGTGTTTTTCCTTCACTTATCTCGAAATTTGATTCAAAAAGTCTAAAACTTGAATTGATTTTCCATGTTATTAACCTATTTGATTTCTCCTATGTTACTGAACCATAGGTTATTTCCTTACTTATCCTGAAATTTCTTGCAACATGTGAGGTCCCTGAGTGAGACTTAATTTGTTTTAACCATATATTATCGTTTTAATTACTAATGCATGACCTGATTTGGAATTCTGCTTTGCCTATTAATTGCAGGTTCTCAAAGGCCACATTGGACTGGGTAATGCCCGATTTCCAAAAGGAACAAATGGTACTGCAACCATGATCTTCACTCATCTAATCGATATATGGATGATTATTTGAGTTGTTAGTTTTACTTAGTTTATTGGGACTTCTGAGTTTTGATGCCTTTGGAACTCTTCTCTGATTGGACGATCAAAAACACTGATTGTCTACCATTTTCACATTGCCTACAATAGTTCAAAACTTCAAATTACAATTACATGTGGATGTACTAATTTGTCGTGTATATAACTTTTGTATTAGGTCATGCTCTTGATATTCTTGCTCGAATTCCGTTGTGGAAGAATGGCCTTGATTATCGACATGGTACTGGTCATGGCATAGGGTCATACCTCAATGTACATGAAGGCAAGTGATTGCTGTCACCTTTTTATATAGGTTTTATTTTTATTTGTTTTTGTTCGAAAATAAAGTTCGTGACCTTAATAAGTAGGCAACATGGGAGATGGTAATTTGCTGTTAGCCTAGCTTTATGGACCTATGGTATTATAATTTTACCAGGTTTGCTGCTAATGTATTTAGTACGAAGCTCAAAGTTCTTACTAGTGTTTTTCTTATTGCTTGTTTGAGCAGGCCCTCATCTAATTAGTTTCAGACCCCACGCTCGGAATGTTCCACTGCAGGCCACAATGACTGTAACAGATGGTTAGTGATGCTTTTAATGCCAATGAGTTTTGTACGAGGCTGTAAAAATACTTGTGTATTCCTCATTTTGCTATATGTTAAATTGATTTGTCACGACTCACGCATATAAGACTGTCTTACATAACTTTTTGTGTTCCCTTGTTGTGGATTGTTGCATGCTTTCATCTATTTGGGAAAATATATGCTAATGGTCTAATGGCCGCAAATTTTTTTCTTGCTCAATTTCCCTTTCATTTTTTGGATTTTGGGTGAGAGGACTCGGACTGTATCTAGATCATAACTGTATTTTAGAAATGCTTGTAAATAAAATTGGAGTATATTGGTAATTATGTTACTCCGACTCTTCTGTTTCCCCCACGTACCCATGTCCGACACTAGACATTCGGACAAGGGTATTACACTTCGACACCTCATTTTAAGCCAAAATATGCATATTACACGCACCCGTGTCGGATACTTCTAAATGAGTCTGAACAACATAGTTGGTCATTATTTATTTTCCTTGGACGGGCACTTCAATTTGAAGGCTAATGTTTTTTTTTTCCTTTTTACTAACAGAGCCCGGTTACTACGAGGATGGAAATTTTGGAATCAGATTGGAAAATGTGCTTATTGTCAAAGAAGCCAATACAACTTTCAACTTTGGTGATAAAGGATACCTAGAGTTTGAGCACATTACATGGGTGAGCTTTTTATTCCTATAAGACCTCGCAAAATTGATCCGAACCGACACCCGAACCCGAATTTACCCGACCCGATTTAACTCGACCCAAATGTTTATTGTTGCAAACTGATTATTATCCACAAATAACATGGTAATAGGCTAATAGCTGACCCGAAAATGACCTCAACTCCAAATGACCCAACCCGAAGTCTACAAACCCGAAATTGACCAGACCCAAACCCGACTCGATTGCCTCGTTTGCCAGGTCTATGTACCTGTGTATTCTCCCTTCATCTCGTTTAAGTTGTCCTCATTTGTTTAGAGTTCTATCTAAAATTTAGTAATAAAATACATAATCACTCCTCGACTTAAAACTTTGTCTACGTTTAAGTAGATGTTGCAATCAATGTTTTACACGGCACTGATTTTGTTTCAGGCACCATATCAGCACAAGTTAATCGATTTCAAACTTTTGACACCAGAAGAAATAAACTGGTTGAACATGTACCATTCCAAGTGCCGAGAAATTTTGGCACCCTATCTTGGTGATTCTGAGCTTGCGTGGTTGAAATATGCTACGGAGCCAATTAACGCCTAAGCAATTTTTAGTCTCCAAGTGTAATCTCTTGTTCATTTATTTTCCTATATTTTCGATGCTTTTTTTCAATAGAATGTACTCTATTTCACATAGTTTTAACTTCCTTTTATGGTTGATAGAAATACCATGTTTTTTTTTTCCACAAAAACTTAGATGTAAACCACCGTCGTTAATAAGAATGCAAATTTGTTTGGATCATACAAGTGAAAACCTCTCATATTTGGTCTACATAGACCATTGTCTACAATCTTGTATAGACCTGATTCGGGTATTGAATTTGCAAAATCGGATTGGCTATCTAGTTTAAACCTTTGATCTGTGTTCCAAGCTTGCGGGCTGCCTTCCATTTTTAGTGTTGATTATGCTACTAAATCTGAACCCTTGTATTGTCGATACTACCCTAATGAACACAAAAATAAAACAGACAAACTGCGAAAGCAGTACTCCATATAACTCACAAACTACCTTCTTGTTGGTGTTTCCTTTATCTGGGCATGCAATTGTGCCAGGATATAAATGTGGGTTAGTTGTCGATGAGGTCAGCCGTCACGTCAGATGCTTGCGCTTCAATGTGGGTTGGGTGAGAGACGAGGAGGTGATAAATGTAATGTACTCCCCTCAATTTTGTTTCCAAAAGAAAAAGAAGAAAACACAAAGGAGTAAAGGTGGAGTAGAACCTTACAAGTTCAATATATATATTCCATCATAACTCAAATTGGCCAAGATTCTATAAACCTGCAACTGAACACTACAGACAACAGTTTCTTTGCAGACATGCAATTGTCTCAGATATAACAGGTTATCTGCAATTTCAGAGCCAGTAAGATGAACCAAGTCCAACACCACTAACATTCTATTGAGATACCTATATAAATCTTTTAAAAAAAAACTTCAGAAGAAGAAAAATGAAACAAAGAGAAGCAACATTAATACGGCCTGCCTTTCAGTTTTCAGAGAGGTTCGCCGCTTCTCTTCTAGGTCAGAGATTTCTCGCTGTCTTTCAATAACACCTTCTTTTGAATAATTAAGCCTTGAATACCAATCAATTTCATAGGAAACTGTACTGTACAGCTGATCCTAAAGCAGGATAGTGGATGCGCCGATTTCAGAAGGCATTGACATTTGACAGTTTCATTTCCATGGCAGAGGCATAAAACTCAACTTCTAGCCTTGGCCCCGCCAAGCGTAAGCTCCAAATCCTCGGCGCCTACTTCATGTATTCTCTCCCCTTCCCAAGCATTAACAGCGGCGCCATTTTCAAACTCAAACTCTGAACCACGACCCCACCCGAGACTCATCCCATTAAACGACTCTTGGATGCTACTATGCTGAGCGACAGCTTGTTTCACTAGATTGAAAGTAGGAGAGGACGGAGCTCCAAGAGGGGCTCCAGTTTGGAAGCTGACCCATCTACCTGAATCAACCGTTGATGCATCCGACTCATCACATTCAGGTATGGTAGGAGTAGCAATGTTGTTATTGTTCCGACGTGAAGGGCTAGACGGGGCTGAAACAGCAAAAAGCGGGTGGTGACGCATAGATTGTTGAGAGCCAGAACCATTAGAATTCGACAGGCACTCCCAATCAGATTTACGCTTAGACCCTCTAGAAGTCGGAGAGGAAAGAGGGGGTGTCACAGGGGCACTACTTGAAATCCGGATAGGGGGTAAATTCGTAGGAATGGAAGCTAAGTTCTGAAGAAACGGGAGTAAATAAGAAGACGGATTTGAATCATAACGAGAAGGGCTTGGAAACGATGAGGATGTCGGGCTAGCATGGTATGAAGGTATAGGACTAGGGTAAGCTGATGATTGTGGACTTTGTTGAACAGACGAACAACCGCTAATATTCGTAGACGTTCCCCCAATCTCCATTGGAGATGGCCTGCATCCCTGCAAGTTTACACGGTTCAATCACCACACACATTTAAGAAACACACTCAACTCAAACAACCAAATGCCAGTCTCAAGTGCTTCAATTGGTACTCCCTCCGCTCTCAATCATTTATTTACCTTCTTTTTTTCTTTGTGGGTATTTTAATCAAAGATAAAGGGACTGAGGGAGTACTAACAAGGGTACAAATTCTTCTGTAAGACGGTTTTCACTAAATTAGTATAAAATCACCTATAGACGGTTTTACACTAAATTAGTATAAAACCGTTTTACATAAGACCAATCTTATAGGAATAAACTAAATTACCAAAACACCCTTGACCACCTTGAATTTAACAACTACCACAAATCAACAACTACGAGTTGATCTAACTTAACCAGAGTTCTCGAGTTTCGATTACTCAAAACCCTAATAATCCTACCCGACTAAAAAAAGAATTAAATCGACAATCAACAACAAATCATAATAAAAATGAAAACCCAGAAAAGAATAGATCTAAGAAATAACCTGACGATAAGTAGTACCATCATCTTCAACGATCCAACCAGCTTCAAGACAAAGAGATTTCAAAACTTCATTATTATCACAGTGTTTAGGAAGTTTATAATTACCCTGAGATCTTAAACCTGCAAATATTTTAGCAGCTATTGCACGTCGTCTTCTTTCTCTTTTCTTGTTGTTTTCTCTTTCTTTCCATGTTGGTAGTCTTCCGGTTGATCCCGCCATTGTTGGATCTTCTTCAAGCTTTCTCTCTCTAGTAATGGTGTGGAAGGAGGGAATAGAGCGTGTGAGTTGTGAAATATGGAGTTGTTTAGTTAGGCATTTCTCTGACAGCCTGCTCACGAGGTCTTTGCCTCCCCTCTTTTCTTTTCCTTTTTTCTTTTATTTATAATTTGATCCTAATTTTTGTTTAAGACGGACGTATTAAAATGCTATATTACGCATTTTTATTTTAAAATCGATATGTATTGACATCTTAAAAGAGATCGATTGTTGTTTGATAGAGAATGGTTCGGAAAATATTTTATATGTCCTTTATTTTGATTATTTATTTAGTTATTTTACTTTGGTAGACGGTTATTTGATTATAAGTGAACCAAAATATAAGAAAATGACCAATTTAGAGTATATGATTAATCCTAACCATGAGATTAGCGGTTGAATCGTATTACGAGAATTGAGCAAACTTCGTGGACAACTATTTGTCTATTTCTCAAAGTAGCTGGAACGAGAGTATTAGTCGTTGTTGTCCAATCGTTTTACGGGTGATTAAAATCTTGTTTTCTAGACTAAGTTATTTAAACTATACTGAAATAATTAAACACAAATTCTTATGTAAGACGGTTGGTTTTACACAAGTTTTTTTTTTTATAAAATATCGAGTTCTTTTAGTAATCATTTTTATCCATTAAATCTATTTTACAACTATATTAATAAAAAATAAATTTACGCAATACTAACTTGTAATTTAAACTAAATTAAGGTCTCCGTAATAAATGGGGAATAAATTGTTTTAAACCAAAGTGAACCGAATTAGGTTAAACTAATTAGAAGGAAAACGGAGATTAATATAATTATTAAATATTGTGGATGAGAGTAGATGAGTGCACGTGCGGGTATGGATGCGAGAAGAAGCAGGAAACACGTCCCTAACGAATTAACGTGTCAATGCCGGTACCAGAGCACGTGAAGGTGGTCCAATTGTTCAACTTTTATTGGACAATATCCCACGAGCATTCCCGGCGGCTCTATTTTTCAATGCTTTCAATTTTTTTTTGTCTTTGCTCGTCAAATCACAAAGCACAATTATTTTGTATAACAACGCGTTCTTTTTTACTGAAAAAAAATTAAACTGAACCGAATAAAATTTAATGGCTTATTGTAGTAGTGTTAAACTGAATTGAAATAAAAATGATTTGTGAAAAGACGAACCGATTGAACTAAATGAAGTCCAATTGAATTGAACTGAACTAAATTGGCTAAAATTAACTAAAATTAAGTTCAAAAGAACAAAGTTTTAGTCTTAAATAGTGAAATGATTCGATAGTCGCGTGGATCAACTTATGTGATCGAGTTTAAATTAAGCGGATATCATTAGAAGGTTAATCAATATTCTGGAAATGGAATGAGGAGAGAGTGTAATATACTAATATCCATATCACCGGCAAAAGCACATAATTCTTTTTCTTGTTTAATTAATATTCCGTATTTGTACTGTATTTTATTTTAGCATTTATTATTATCAATATTTTTCAATTTCTATTATTGATAAATTATTTCTTGCAAATTGACATTTTTGTGTAGTCCATAATTACACCCTTTTTTTCCTTCACCTGATTTTTGTTTTGTCAAAAGATATAAATATAGAACATAACGACATTAGAGAGAATAAGAGGAGAAAAAAGAAAAACAATTGATTATGGAAAATGTTTGAGAGGGAGAGATAGTCATCTAATTTAAAAAACTAAGGTTATTTATGAAAGTAAAACAAAAAGATAAAACAATTTTAATAAAAATAAGTGATCTAACTCGAAAGTTTATGAAAAGTAATCACGGTTATTTAAGGTTATTATAGTTATCAGATGATAAGTTAGTAGAGGTAGCATGTATATTCAATGATATATAGTGTTATCAACTACTCCTCCCTCCCAAATTTGTTGTTAGTATGGTCAAATAATCAATCTTTAACATATTTGATTTATCAAATGATACTTCATAGCATCATTAAAAGGTTATGACTAGTGAATTGTAGGGAAATACTAGTACTCAACATTTGCATCATTCAATCATATAAAGTCAAACATCATGAACAAAATTTGAGAATAGAAATAATTTAACTTGTTTACGTTACTAAAATGTACTACTCTAATATTTCTGATTGTTTAAAAACAAATAAAAAATACATCTATTTGTGATTACAAATGACACAAATCCTTATTTAAGACGAAGTATCCTAAACCTGAAGTCAAATAGCATCACACGGACTTATCACAAGCCCACAACATGAGCATAAAGGGAACACAAGTAACATAACGCATGCACCTATACTTAAAGCAAGGCGTTGCTGAATATAGAGGAATTAAAAACACCAAAAGAACAACCAACAAAATCCCTCCCATAACCAACATTACAATCCCTAACACAACAACATCATCCAACACAACGTACAATCCCGTCAAGAACGCAACCGACATTGTTGACAGGGCGGTCCCAATCAACGGCAATGCAACGTTTAGCGACACCAAAATAAGCCTTACATCGTCTAGGTGTGCCCATATTAGGGTTACCATAGCCAGAATTGAGGTGTACATGGCAACGGTATTGGTAATGGCATACACTTGGAAAGCCCACTTGTGGTCAAGGGTGGCCATGCCTTGTTTCGGGTTTGAGTTGTTGTAGCCACCGGGGACGGTAAAGCCTGAGGCGAACGTCACAGTGGCTATTAGGGTGGATATTATAAGGAGTGTGTTGATTCGTTCTTTGTATGTTTTGTTTTTTCGTTTTCTAGGATGGTTTATGGCTTGGAGTTGTCCTTGTTCCGTTAAAATAAATGTTGTTTTGCCGTTAAGTACGAGTCCGTTTGGGATTTGTGACATGGTTTGCTGGATTTGCTCGATTGGTCCCGGTGGGGATCTTGGAACACCCGCGTATATTAAAGCTAGCCAAGTCAAGCGCTGCAATAACATTAATCGAAGAAATACAATTAGTGATTTTGCTTAAATCGGACGAATTGAACAAGTTTTTTTATAGCCTAAACATTCTGCTTTCATCCAAACTATATCACCAGATTTAGTTTAAGACGGATAACTCTAAATTTGTGCAAAATTAAAGTGACAATTATTTAAAAAGCCACTCCATAATTTATTAAGTACAAAGTAGTAAGTTTGTATAAATATTTCATGCTCGGTAGGTAGTTCAAAAAATAATCTAGTAGGTTAGTGATGATAAGTCACATAGTTGATTAAAGGTGACCCACGTGAGCTACAAAACAAGCCAAGCAAAGTAGACCCCTTCACCAATAATGTTGTACTTAATTAACAAGTGCAAAGGATGTTTTGTGGTCTTTATAATTACAAAAATAAACCCCTTTTACTTTTTAGTTGCCCTTTTGGCATTATATGATCATAATCAAAACAAGGTACATCACCATATAATCATCCCTTTTAGTTCACCACCCAGAACAAATGGGAATATGACAATTACTTGCTTGAATGCCAAATCAACCAAAGATCCTTGACGGATTATTAATAATTGTAATTACCGGATTATTAATAATTGTTAAAATGCATATGATAATGCAGATGTCTTTTAGTTTAATTGCTAAAATATAAGCAATAATAGTCACGATTTAGGTTATTTAACACTAACACAATCGAAACATACCAATAATAGTGTGAAGATTAAAAAAGGACTTGTATTATCTAAAAAATCTTTCTAGGGTTTCCTATGAAAGCTTTCTTCTTGGCCAAGTCTTTGTCAATTCCTTTGAGTTTCGGGGCTATTTCTCTCGTGGGTATACGTGCAAGGAGCTCTTAGTCTGTTACTTCATCTTTCATCTGGTACGTTGTTGTGTTTTTTGTTATTTTTAGGGTTTGTGCGGATATAGAATGGCGAGTTCGAGTAGGGATAAGGGGAAAGGCATTATGGGACAGGGTGACGATGGTGGTCCTGGTATTTTCGAATGGGAGGTTGAGAGCGAGGTAGGTCAAGTTTCTGATACACCTTTCTTGCTCATAGGGAAGATCTGGTCTTCAAGGGCTGTTAACGCAAAAGCTGCTATTGAGACGATGGTTAAAGTTTGGAATCCGAAGGGCCGTATTACTGGTAATTTATTGGATGTTAAAGGCAGAATCTTTGTTTTCCGTTTTGAGTTAGAGCGGGATAAGCTGAAGGTAATGGATAGTCAGCCATGGCACTTTGATAAGTTTGTTTGGTGTCTTAATGAGCCAATTCTTGAGGGAAAGATGATCGATACGCCGTTACACAACTTGCCACTGTGGGCATGGATTTATGATCTACCTTTAAAGGGAAGGGCGAATGAAACAAACCTCTGTCGCATTGGGGCACAGTTAGGAGAGTACATTGGCCATGACGAGGTGTCCTTGACGGTTGTTGATAGGGTGGTTAGGGTTAGGGTTCTTCATGATGTTCGGGTGCCTTTGAAGAAAGAGGTGAGTATACGGCTTCTGTCTGAAAGGAACGTTGCTTTTGAAGTCAAATATGAAAAGTTACCAATTTTTTGTTATGGGTGTGGAATATTAGGACATGGGGAGAAGGATTGTGACCATGGTCCTTATGAGCCTAGTGAGTTGGGGTTTGGGGAGGAGCTGAGAGCTCCAAATAGGAGGATTGTTAAACCGACTGTTCAGAATGAGGGTCGTGGTGAGGCGGCTCAGGGTAGGGTGGCTACGGAGGGTGGTAGGGTGCGTGAAAAGTTGAACATTGATCTGATGGTAGAGCGGTTGCAGGCCATTGCATTATCTCATCGCGTGAAAAAGCAGTTGGCTGATAATGTGGAGGCTTCGGTGCAGTTGAGGGTGGTTGGTGCGGGAGTTGTGGTGGAACAGAGTGCTGTCGTAGGGGGAGGGGTGAGTTTGTTGGGTGGACACGGCCATGACGGGGGTATGGAGGATGTGGGTCGGGGTTGAATGGAGAATGCAGCTGGGGTTTGTGTTATTGTGCCGAGTGAGGAGGCGGGGTTGGAAGAGCAGGCTGATGGTATGTGCAGGCAGGAGGGTTTGCAGGGGTATAAGGTGGATGGGGGGATTTTGAATGGAGTTAGTGTTGTAGCAGGGGAGCGTGGGAAGTGGCGGAGGCAGATGCGTGTAGTGGGGGAAAATTGCTTGAATGTGCAGGAGATTGGTGGGGAGTCTTTTAATGATAATAATAAAAGAGCGAGAGAGGGGGATGTGATGGAGGAGTGTAGGGATGAGTGTGCAGGTACTGTATTGGGTCGGAAAAAACGAAAAGATGGGGATTTAGGAGAGACTACGGGTGTGTTGCGTATGGAGGAGATTCACAGGGATGTGACTATGTTGATATCTGAGGCGGAGGTTGATTCAAATCAACCCCGCCGGGCCCAATGAATTGTTTGAGCCTTAACTGCAGGGGGCTGGGCAACCCCGATGCAGTAGGCGGTCTTCGAAATTTGATTCGAAGGGAGGCCCCGGCTTTGGTATTTTTATGTGAAACAAAGCTGAGTTGTAGTGAGATGCGACGGATTACAGCTAGTCTGACGGGGTATTGTAGTATGGAGGTAGATAGTGTGGGTAGGTCAGGAGGTCTTGCTTTTTTGTGGCGTGAGGATGTTAGTGTGAAGTTTCGGTCGGCTTCCGTCCATTATATGGACTTCGATATTGGTGAGGTAGGTTTGGAGTGGCGTTTGACTGGATTCTATGGTTGGCCGTCAGTGCAGGATAGGCAGCTGTCTTGGCAATTATTAAAACAGCTGGCTGAGGAAGATCATTCTTCGTGGTTGTGTATAGGAGATTTTAACGAGGTTTTATATGCTAATGAGATGCAGGGTGGATCTAGGGCCCAGTGGCAGATGGATAATTTTAGAGAGGCCGTGGATGTTTGTGGATTATGTGATTTATCTTTCGAGGGCTACGAATTTACTTATGATAATGGTCAAGCTGGTGTGGACAATAGGCAGTGTCGGTTGGATAGGGCTATGAAGACGGAGGCTTGGAGTGATCAATTTCCCTATGCTAGACTCTATCACTTGAATAGAGAATGGTCTGATCATGCACCCATTATGGTGAAGCTGGATGGCCGCAGGGAAGGGGGAGGTGTAATGGGGAAGCGGTTCCGTTTTGAGCAGATGTGGGTGGGGGAGGAGGGGTGTGAAGATACTATTCGGCGTGTATGGGAGGTTGATGATTTTGATGTTCTAGAGACTATTTCTCGTTGTGCAGCTGAACTGAAAAAGTGGAAGGGCGTGAGTATTGGGAAGATAGTGAGGGACTTGTCACGTAAAAGAAAGAGATTGGCATGGCTAAATGAGAATGAGCGAACTATTGGTAATGTTAAGGAGAGGAAAAAGCTGTTGGGGAAATAACAAGTCTTCTTCGTCAGGAGGAGGTTTTTTGGAGACAGAGGTCAAGGGCTCTTTGGCTAAGGGAAGGGGACCGTAACACTAAGTACTTTCATAGGAAGGCTCGGCAGAGAAAGAAGAAGAACACAATTAGTCGTATTGTGGGGAGGAGTGGTGCGGTTTGTGAGGGTAGGGAGGCGGTGACGGAGGAGGCTGAAGGTTTTTTCTCGGCGTTGTTTGAGTCGTCTAGGCCAGAGCAGGTTGATGGGATGTTTGATGGGGTACGGGGTCGCGTGACGGAGGCGATGAATGAGCACTTTGGGGCGGCCTATAGGGGTGAGGAGGTGATCGAGGCTCTAAATCAGATGCATCCTTTGAAGGCCCCGGGGCCGGATGGGATGAATGCGTTATTCTATCAAACATATTGGCATATTGTTGGTCCTTCTGTTACGAGGATGGTGTTGGGTGTCTTAAATGGAGGTGAGTTCCCTTGTTTGGTAAATCATACTCATATTGTTTTAATCCCAAAAAAGAAGGCGCCGGATAAACTTGCGGATTATCGTCCGATAAGCTTGTGTAATGTGTTATATAAACTTATTTCTAA
>LHUT01001398.1:0-17116 GCA_001412135.1 Silene latifolia subsp. alba
ACCAAGGCAAATTAGCAAACCGCCTCTTTGTTGTATTTAAACACTTAACACAAACCAACAATCTCACATAAACAAAATCATTCCCACAAAACTCGACACAAATTATACGAAGCATTGTAATTAACTTTGTGAATTTGTTACAATTCTTAATCATGGCTTGCGGTTCAGATGATGTTGTCAAGATATATATTGGGTTCTCGTCGGAATTTGATCAAGATGTTGTCTCTGATAACTTTGATATTTTGGGACATGATCTTGATGATGATAGTTGCTTAATAAGAAATTTCCAAGTCGAAAAGGAACATAACTACGGTTGTTGCTCTAGTGTTTCGGAATTGGAGGAAGGGGGAAGTGATGGTAGGTCGTCTGATTATACGAATGAGTTTAGTCCTTCTGGGTTTTTTGTTGGTCAAATTCGTAAGAGGCGTAGATTCGAACAAGTTAACAGTGAGTCTAATTCTGATGAGGAGTATACGAATGAGTTTAGTCCTTCTGGGTTCTTTGTTGGTCAAATTCGTAAGAGGCGTAGATTTGAACAAGCTAAGAGCGAATCATCTGTCGGGTTTTATGGTCATGATGATGATGATGCCTCTGATTTTGAAGAAGTACAAAGTAATTCTAAGGCAAACAGTGAAGATTCAGTTGGGTTTTATGATGATGACAGCTATGTTGCAGTAACAGATGAAAAATTTCAGGAAAATCATCATCATACTGTTAGTGCAGAGGTAGTTGCAGAAGCATGTGACGGTTTTCACTCTGAATGTACATCAGAAAGTTGAAGAAAGTTGCGAAGGGGATGGTGAAGGTGAAGAAAGACAGATTGTTGTTTCAGCATTGATGGCGCCTCGAAATTGCCCTTGGAGGGACAGTAAAGGAAAGCTGAAGAAGAGATGTGTATTCAAGCACTAGTTTTGTTTTGTTAATTATTATCTTCCATCTATTCTAATTTTAACACTTTAAATCTGTTATATAGAAGCACTGATTATTTCACGAAACCGTAATGTAGTCTGTAAGTTGTAATGTTCATTCATATTTCATACATTCTGTAGCAGTTGATCAGTTCCATCAATGTAAAGCTTTTATCTTCATTGTAGTTTCTCGATCGGCTTCTGGACATAGTCGGATTTCCATTTCAAGTAATTAACATTACAAGTCTGGTTTTGAAGGACTTCAAATGGACTTTCAGAGTCGTAATTGTTCAAAATAATGAAGCTTCCAACCAACTCATTTCCTGGCACTCTGGCAGTCTTTTTTTTCTTCCACCTAACTGAGCAGTTAGTTGGACACCATAACGCTAAATAATTTCATTTTCGGTTTGTCTAATTTAGTACTAATACTAATTCGAGGATAAAAAATTCCTATATTGTTTCAATTGATATATATCATGCCGGTGTAAATTAAAAAAAAAAATATCATGGATTGTTATCAATAACGCTTGAGGTCTGTTATCAATAACATATACGATGATCAGTTGATCACAAACCTTAGAAAAGTAGAGACATTGATAGAGAGCATAGAGGCTTGTAATATTCTCTACCTAATAAAGTTCATGTATCTATTCAGACTTCGCTACACAACTGATTTCCTGAAATTTTTACGGCCTCGCAACTGCATCGGGCTCCAAACCACTGGCTTTTTCTGCAAGGCAACAACAGTTGGGTGCTTGGGCTTCCATGAGCCTACCTGTTGGGAAGGAGGGCTTGCCATGAACTTCCTACTGCTACTTGGTGTTGACTCGGGCATTGGAGAAAATACCTTTGAAAAACGCCTGACCTTCGAAATCCCACCCATGAAAGATGGCCTTGGTATTGCAATTTCACGTTTGGATTGTGTATCCAAAGGCGAACCCATGTGTGAGCTTGGTTCAGGGCGGAGCGTTGCAATGGAAACCCTTCTCCTTGGCTGCAAAGTTGGTCCTACCATCTGTGTGGATGGTCTCACAGCAATTGAACCACGTCGTGGTCCTCTGAGAGCTCCTCCTCTTGTGTTTGCAGGACAAGGATTGTTTTCTTTACCATCAGATGAACCTGGCTGAAAAGAGGGTAAGTTTAAAGCTTTGTTAGCCTTGAGAGGTGTCTGTGGTGGTACAAAATTGGATATTCTTCGTAGTGGCATCCTTAAATTTGAAGGACGGCCCAATGGAGGTTTGGTAGAAGCAGCTGGTGTGGTCCTTTGAGACTGTGTTGGTGGTTTGGCAGAGGCTGATGCCACTGATCTGCTTTCCTGTTTCAGTCTAAGCTTCCTTTCCTCGGCCAATTGATTTTCAAGCTCTCGTACCTGTTGAAACACGATTAAACTTAGGTGAAACTTGTGATGCTGGTCAAAATCATGAGGTGAGGCAAGGCGTGTTGCAGTTCACGTCTCAGTTAATGTCCTGAAAAAAGGTATCATGCTAATATAATGTGAGAACCCCCTATCTGGCTAAAAATTCTGTCCATAAACCATTAACCTGCTAAAAAGTGTAATTATTATACACACTATTAAAATTAGGGGTTGCTCTTATCAGGAGGACACCTCATATGATAAATTTGTGCACTCACGACTGCTTTTTTTTACGGTACCTTTTCCTGAGCACTTCTACACATATGCTCTCTGGCAGCAAGTCTTAGTTGCAAGGACTGAACAGTGTCCTGCAATTTCTTTGTTTCCTTTTCATCATGCTTTAATTTTTCTGCCTGTTCAACAAAATTCAAGTGTGAAAACTGCAGAAAAGGAATAGTAAGCAAAACTATCAAACAGAATCATTCTCAAGAAACACACCAGATGCTTATACTTAAGGAGCTCGGAGACATCTGCCTGTTTGCGTGCTGGACCGTGATCAATTCCCTTGACACGACTAGCAAAGTTCAAGGAGCACAGAGTCTCCCCCAAGTCTGTATCGGCTGGGCTGATTTGGACAAACATCAAGGTCTTGCAATCGCCACCTGTTTCGCAAATGATATAGTAACAATGAATCAAGGTAGAATGCAACAACAGTACTTAGTGAATTCATTATGTCAACGTAGTTTAGAAAATATCATACCTAAGGAACTCTGCAGTATGTGAGTTAGCTTTGAGTTCCTGCAATAAGCAACAAATTAGGTGTAAAGTCTAAAATCCTATAAACTGAGTGTACGACAAATTAGGTCAGAAATTGTTCATACCTGTATGGTATGTGGGATGTCTTTGATGCTAAGGCAGAGATGACATCGCCTAGAGCCGAAAGAGATTTATTTATGTACTGTGATTCTTTAAGCCTTTCACCTTCAACCTCAATTCTTCCCACTCGCTCACTTCCAGCCAAGTCAACTAACCAGAGGTTGCTCTTTGTCCTTTGCCCATTTACTAGATTCTCCCCTTTTACAACTACCCTCAATAAGCTGCACAAGCAAATTGAAACTAATCAACATTCTGACCCGAGTATGAGAATATTTCAAGTTCAACATTTTGATCTTTAAAAAGTAACTTGAGCCCTGTTGTAGCAAGAAATTACCAATGAGAGCGACTGCTGAGTTCATTAGCATTGGTTGATCCGACAGATCTAACTCTGCTTCCCGTCTTTAATAATTCCCATACTTCCTCTGTACCATAAACACGAGCTTCAATTAGTCCAGGAACTTCTTGTGTGCCTTCTGGGGATTGCTTTATCTCCAATCTGAATTAAAACAAGGCAAGCATTTAGACAAATTAAAGTTCTAAACGTTCCAGGTTTGGATACTAGTACACAGATGAGGGTGATAACTGGTGTTTCCTTTTTATTCGTTTTATGTACTCTTTGATAATGCGAGTTTGACCTTAGGCTGTTATATAGAGCTGATCTTGGTAAAATTTCAAACTAAAAATGGCCTAAAATAAGAGTTAAAGAAGAAAATGACACAAAATTCGAAATCACAGATCCTGAATAATGAACATGACAAAACTAATCAACAAAATTTCAAGCCTACATAATTTGCACGGTAGCAAAGGAAATAATCTGAAGGAAAAAGTGAAAAACAAAAGGCGTCTTTTTTTTGGGTACAAAGCGTACTAGAAACAAAGGATCTGAAACATACAATATCCAAGTAATGGTAGGCAAGTGAAAAGACGCAAGAATAACACAACAATCTAGAGCTTAGAGTCATTTGACAAAGATAATACTCTTTCCATCTCTATCCTTTGTTTACCTTTTATATTTATTGTGAAGGGGTATTTTAATCAAAGGTAAACAAACGATTGGGACGGAGGGAGTATGCGTTAAAGATAGAGATTCTGCAGCCTGCAGGGATAAGTTTAGGCAAGGAGACTAAGTATCGAAGATTCGAAGACATCCAGAGCAAAGGACTACCAATTTTCAGCAAAGTAATATTAGTGTGTTAGTATCCTATTTATTACCCTCCACGTGTTTGGAATAAAGATCTGTAATCTATTGTTACCAGGATAATTTGTCGTAGTTACGCAAACCGAGTCACTTACTTCTTTGGTGGCTCACTAGCATTCTCCACCAAGAGGTCTCTTATTCTTTCATTGTACACCTCCAGCATGCTGACATATAACTCATATCTCATTGTACAACCTCTCTGATCAGCAATTCTGAACAACTCCTTCAGTGTCCTGTAGTTAACTCCCCTATTCTGTGACGTCCCTTCCATAGTAAAAGTTTTCCCTGTTCCTGTCTGTCCATAGGCAAATATGCAGACGTTGTAGCCATCCAGCACAGAGGTGACAATTGGCAATGTTTGAGCAAAGACGTCCTCTGTAAGTTCAACAAAAATCAGAAAAGGGACCAAAGAAGTACTATAGTCTGCATCCACACATATATATAAATAGTCAAAGTTCTGACAAATCGGCACAAACACATTTACCTTGGTTGGTATCTGGCCCAAAAACATGGTCAAATTTAAACTGTTTCTTTGAAGAATCAGCACAAACTACATTCAGTTCATGATCTTGCAATGGAGGAATATCAATGACAGAAGTGGACCCATTCGTAACTTCGTTTTGGTTTAAAGGTCTGCATCTACAAAACACTCTAATATTGCCCTTGAGTTCGATCACTTCGTTGTACAGCCTCTTCCTTTCTCCATATTCTTCTATATACCTTCTCTTCAGAACCTCGTGATTCTTACCTAATACCGCAAGTTGAAACTAAAATGTAAGCTAAATAAAGTTATATCAGAAATTCAGAAACAGAACTTCATGNNTGCTTATACTTCTATTAAAGAATCCAAATCAACGAGTTCCAGCAAGATAACTACCTGGATTTTATCACTAAGGTCACTGAATTTCCTTAGAATTGGAAGCTTTGGCTCCTCATCAGTTGAAATTGATTGGGATTCGTTTGAAAATTGACTTGCGTCAGCTGTACTCACAGTTTCCTCAGTCCCTTTTGAAAGTACAACTTGTTCCGATAAGCAAAAGGTAGAGTCGTGTAATTCTACAGTAGCAAATATTTTTTCCAAACAATATTAGTAAACCCACTAAAAAAATCTTAAATTCAACAACAAATAAACATATACATTTTCATTTTAAATTGAGCCAATGATCACTCTTCTCCGACTTTGGAATATGATGAAATAGAGAAAAATAATTCATCAATTTCGTCATATGTGCTTACATTGTGAAGGATTCAGCCAACGCAACTCTCAACACAAATCTTTCTCAAAATAGTTTCTTAAGTAAGATTGCATACATATGATTCAATTCCCTTTGAGGCACACTAACACATTGTTACGAACGCAACCATTAATTTTGTCACCGAGGAACATAATTACAATCTACAAACACAAAATTTTCAAAAATTTAATACAAATCACAGAACTTGACCGTAATCACACACGACAGTCTCTATAACAAGTCTTCCTTTTATCTAGCTTTCACTTTCTATAACCAATAAAAATTGTTCTGGAGCAAAGTAGAGCTACATGAATCGGTATTCAATTTAAAATGAGTCTGTTGTACAAATACAACCGTCGCATTTGAGATTTTGTGATAACTTTACAAGAAACAAAGGAAAAATGTAAATCATAAACCCTAATTACAGTTCAAGAAATGAACATGACTAAATCTTGAACCCTAATTCTACAACAAAAATAATACATCAACTCTAACTTCAATGATCCTTCATCCAACAACAAAAATTGCAAAAAAGTACTAAAATTAAACCAAAAAAATGAAGGCCCGAGAAATTTAATTCTTTTACCGCAATTTGGGGATGGTGTAGCGACATTCGTGGACTGAGAACAAGCTTTAACGTCGCCGATTCCGAGAACGGTGTCCACACTTTGATCTGCTCGAAATCATGTTTAAGAAATACGATTACAATTTGAATTTGTGCAAAAATTAAAGCAGAAATCGTGCAAAATAATTGAATTAAGTAAAGAGAAAATAGTGGAATGAGTAGAATTACCTTCCATTTGGATCGGAAATTAGGGTTAGTACAGCAGTCGATAGAAGATTTGGGGGAAATAGAGAATTAGGGTTCGTAGAGAGTGAAGAAGATTTAGAGGAGAGATGAAGGTGATGGTGATAAACGGTCAGGAGAAGAGGAGCCAAAATGAAGGATGTTTTCAAGTTTTTGAATTTGGGGGTTTTGCCACACACTAGATAACGGCTAGCTATTGTAGTCGTAAAAATCAATATTTTTGTCAAAATCTACTTCCAAACTTTTTCTTTTTTTCTGAAATAATTCCTCAAAATAAAAATAAAAATTTTTTCGGGAGTATTATTTTAGGCTGAGAATAAAAATATTTGTTGAAATATTGTATACGCGGGAATTAAGTGGTTTTAATTTTTTTAAAGTGGAGATATAATATCTCGGTGCAACTAGACTTGGCAAATGGGTTATTCGGGTCGAGTCACTTCGGATTAGGTGATTTTCGGATCAATATGTTCTTGATTCACTTTTGGGTCAGGTCACTTCGGATCGGGTCATTTTGGGTCGTGATTTTGCATTAATTCAGTCATTTTGGTCAATTGGGTCACTCAAGTCGGGTCACCTCGAGCTGGGTCTATCAGATCATACATTTCTAGTCATTTTCGAATCTCGGGTCAGTCTTATCGGTTCGGGTCAATTTTGCCAAGTCTAATGCCAACGACGTGTCTAGTGTAACTCCAGGACGAAAAAACATCCAACAAGAAAACGAGTTGAGATCCTTTATCTCACTTTTGTGTCAGAAATCTTACGAGTGATCATTGTTCATATAGTCATATAATAAAAGTGGTAGTTATTTCTATTAAACTAATAATGTGGTAGGGATAATGAGACACAAGATGGAACACTAAATAAGATAAATAATTCGCTCTCGCTACAAACACGCGGCGTGTTTTCTGAAGAAAATATGTCATTTCCAGTGTTATGTTCAATAAATAAATTGAGTGTAACCCGCAGGGGTGGAGTCTAATGGTTAAAATTTAGGTGAAATTCCCAGAAGACTCAGGTTCAAGCCTCTCCAAGAGCAATCTTGTGAAGTGTTTATGGCCCGAGTCCATGTCCTCTAGACTTCGAGCCTGTCACCATCGGGTGACTTACCTGATATACGTGGTAGCGGTTGCATTGCGCGCAAACACGAAAGAAGTTTTGCCATTATTACGGCAACAATTCATTCCCAATACTAGCGTGGTAGTTGTTTGCTTTTGGTACATTTTATCCAATTTTACATGGACACTTTAAAAAATACTTTTGATTTCGAAGTAAAACGACATTTTTATTTATTTTGTGTCTATTGACTTGAGAATTGAAATTGACTCGAAACGTGAATTGATCCTATCTGGACTGAACTTAACTCAAATTTTGCCGACCCAAAATGTGATCTAAAACTAGCAAATCGGTAATGACAAATAATTTGAATTGACCCAAAATGACTTGAAATAACTAATTTAAAATCAAAATTAGTGCGATTTACACTAAATAAATACTCGTACAAAATTCAATTATTGAACATTATTTATAAATTTTAAATAGTTAATCGTTAAATCACAATTTTTAGTAAATTAACTAATAAATTTATTTTAATCATTCCCAAAACAAGTTTGAAGACCAGATGGCAAAAACCCTTACCTGACTTGAATATGAAACACCCCAAAAATTAGGATGTGATCTGTATTTACTATCGAAAATTATTCATGAAAAACTTAACTCGGCTAGTAAATGAACATATTAGCTCAATAAAAAATCTCAAGTTCGAGTCCTAAAAATACAACGATAATCTCAATTAAACGGTAAAAAAAACCAAAATGGAGTCCGGACTAAATCAAGTGGCATACGTAACAAAGAAAAATTACCATTGGATCGAATGATGTTCATCAGTTCATGTATGTATCTGCTCTATTTTAATTCAGTGGGTGTTCTAATTCCCTTATCTACCAGAATCAATGGCTGTATGTTCACAGCCAAGTCTGTTNTAATATTTATTTATCCACTATTCAACAATATTTGGGGTAGCAAAAATCGATCCACTAAACCGATTTTTTTACATTTGGGGTAGCGGACGCCACCCCTTGCTACCAGGTGGGTCCGCCCCTGAATTCATCGGATAGCTTACCTGGTATACGTAGTAGCGATTACATTGCGCGCAAACATGAAAGAAGTTTTGTCATTTTTACGCCAACAATTCATTCCCAATATTGGCGTGGTAGTTGTTTGCTTTGGGTACATTTTATCCAATTTTACATGGACACTTTAAAAAATACGTTTGATTTCGAAGTAAAACGACATTTTTATTTATTTTTTGAATATGACTTGAGAATTGAAATTGACTCGAAACGTGAATTGATCTTATCTGAACTGAACTTAACTCAAATTTTGCCTACCCAAAATGTGATCTGAAACTAGCAAATCGAGAATAACAAATGATTTGAATTGACTCAAAATGACTTGAAATAACTAATTTGAAATCAAAATTAGTGCGGTTTACACTATTAAATACAAATATCAATTATTGAACATTATTTATAAATTTTAAATAGTTAATCGTTAAAATCACAAATTTTTAATAAATTAACTAATAAATTTAGTATTTAATCATTCCCAAAACAGGTTTGAAGATCAGAAGGCCAAAACCCTTAACCGACTTGAATATGAAACACCCCAAAAATTAGGATGTGATCATGTCATCATGTGACCTGTATTTACTATCGGAAATTATTCATGAAAACTTAACTCGGCTAGTAAACGAACATATTAACTCAATAAAAAATCTCAAGTTCGAGTCCTAAAAATACAACGGTAAAAAAAACTAAAATCGAGTCCGGACTAAATCAAGTGGCATACGTAACAAAGAAAAATTAACATTTTTTTGGTTCAACAAAGCGCGCACTTAGTCGCATTACGATTGGGATCGAATGATGTTCATGTATGTATCTGCTCTATTTTAATTCAGTGGGTGTTCTAATTCCCTTATCTACCAGAATCAATGGCTGTATGTTCACAGCCAAGTCTGTTAAGCTACCACAGATGTTGCAGCAACACCTGTACTTCAACTACCAACTCAAATCCCTCTTATTCTTTCCCTTCTTCATTTTCACCCTCTACCCTTCATGGGTCTTGCAGAACTCAGCTACCCAGAAACCAATTTCTCTCTTTTACTAAAACCCATGCTAAATTTGACAAATTTGATGCTGAAAATGATACTTCTGTACAGTTGCAGGAAGAAATAATTCAAGAAGAATTGTCCCAAGAACAGAAAATTGAAGATGATGAGTTAGTTGTTGTTTATTGTTTTTCTTGCAGATCATTAAATTTGTTCTTTTGTTTGATGAAGATAAATGTTGATTATGACTTGTGTTGATTATTATGATTATCATTTAACACCCCTTTTCTTGATTGAATAATGGGTTAGTGTACTAATGGTATCTGGATTTCTACTCCTTCCTTCACAATCATTTGTTTACCTTTTTTTTCCTTTTTTATCCGTTGTGAGGGTATTTTAATTAAAGGTAAACAAATGATTAAGACGGAGGGAGTAGCAAATAAAGCTTTGAGTATTGGAAGTTGGACTTCAATTATGCTATTTGTCATTAGAAAGACAAAGTTTTAGTATAGATGAAGTTGAACATATTATGTAGAAGCCTCGTTCTTTCGGACTGAAACTCTCTGAGGGAAGTTAACCTATAGGACCGCACGTTCGCCCCTGAACTGAACTGAACTGAAAAGACGTGACTGAACTGAAGTGAACTGATTACCATAACATGTCAAAGAAGGGTGCTTTATCATATAGTATATCTATCATGTATGATTCTCATATCATCTCAAATAGAATTGTTTTATAATGGGCATATTACATATTACGTGTGATTAATTTAAGCTTAGTGATCGAAATTCAAACCCCTTACGGAATTATTCTTTGTCTCAGTTGCTTGCCTTCTGATTTGGAGGGAGCAGTTCGACAATCGAGTCAAGCCAGTGCATCCTTTGTTAATGCTGGAGGAATGAGAGCCATAGTATGTGATTCTCTACCAGAACATTGCTAAAATATTATTCCATTTGTCACACTATAATACATTATTCCTTCATAAATTATGATGATTGTATAGAAAAATACTTCCCTTGAGGACAACATAAGAGTTCGACAGCTAAAGCTAAACAGACCAAAAATATTTCAAATGTGTTGCTATGTTGTTTAAGCAGGAAATTGGTGACCATTAGATGTGTCCATTGTTTCATCTCAACCTTGGATAAGAGTACTTTGTTTCTTGGTGTAAAGGAAGACAAATGTGCTTAGCTTAGCCTAGTGAAACTAAGAATATGGCATGAGATGATTATTGAGATCATACATTTGGTCATTAGCTTAGCCTAGTGAAATTGAGAATGTGCTATGAGATTACAATTTTACCTGTCAGAGTTCATTTCTATTTGAACTCATCTTGCATATTTGTACGTGCTTAACTTCAAATAAAGATAAACTACACCAGGTAAGTTTAAATAATCTCATGAGATGTTCGTGATTTTTCCAGGCTAAGCTAAAGTCTAACCTTAGTCCACACTCTCAGGGTTTCTGGTTCACCACTTAAATAAGGGCTATTATTTTTTTATAATCGTCTTCATCCTTGATCAACAGGTTGAGCTTCTAATACCTCAGTTGCAGTTTTTGGATGACGAAGGTGCACAAGCTGAGCTATGGGAACTATCTAGGGTTTTCATAGATACTCTTATCGAAGAAACAGGATGTCAGGTTTGATAAAAATTTGGTCGATTATTGAGAGTAATTACTGATTTATCTGAACATTCAAAATGATATTGGATGTCAGCCTTGAGGAAAGAGATCTTGAGAAAATTGACAGTTTACATTTAGTAGTTTAATAAAAGCATGATTTCATACTAGAGTGATCTTGCTGTAAGCTTTGACCAGTCCTCCGACTAACTCCTATCAAACCAAGTCTTTATTTCATAATCCTCGATGTATTCTACATAACCGAACATTCCAATTTGCATTAACAGCGAGTGAAAGCTATCTTTCCAGATACAGGAGCTGCCGCACTCTTGAAGTATAAATGGAAAGATGCTGCTTTTGGCTTCTCTAGGTATTGATCTTTGTACATATGTAGTTCCTGGATGCAATTTTCCTTAACAGTCATCCAAGAGCAGTATCTTTGTGCACAGTGCATTTAAGAGGTTTAACACAAGGGTGAGGCTGCATATATCGGATCCCCAGTTACCTCGCCACAGGTTGAACTTGGGAGCCTTTGTTTCACTGAGGCAATGTCGTTGTTTTTGTTGTTGTGCTTCCAAGATAAAGATGGTCTTATAGAAATCTCTCCTGATTTCTGAATTGTAGATGGTATCTGATATTGATCTTCTTTTGTCTATAGAAAATGTTGTTCATGTAGCTGTTCTTTTTTACATGCAGCTTAAGCGATAGGAAGCCTGTCGAAGATGAAGATGAGATTGTGGTCATGGTGGTTCCTGATTTTCAGATGTTGAAATATGTGCAGAAAATTTCTTCTCTTCTTTCAGACGATCCGGTATGCATCTATCTTGGCTTCCTTAGTTTCGTACTTATGTCACAATAATAAGTTATACTAGTAGCAAAAACATTAGGCGTTCCATAAGTAGGTGCTTCTCCGTCATGATACTCCTCGTAATTCTGTCAGCCAAGGCCGCTCATCATGTGGAATCCGCGTCTTATAAGTGAAGAAGTTGGAGTTGGTGTCAACGTCCGCAAGTTAAAACGCTACTTTTTGAGGTAATTTTCTTTCTTTCCAATGAAATCAAGAACTCCTACTTCTCTACCTTTTTTACCTAAGTTGGCAACTATAAGTTCTAACAATAACTGCAGTCACAAAACCATGCCAAGTTAACTTACAGAGTTACAGTTATAGCTCTATGTATTCTTCCAATTCTTGTAATATGCTTTGGCAGTCTCCATCATGAACTTCCTAGTTTGTTTTGCTTAAAAGTTAAGGAGCTATGGTTGTCGAAAGATGTGGGACCACCTACCACATTGACCAGTGAGTCAGTGACCATCAATCTCACAGAAAATGAAAACTTCCAAGTGAGAACTTTATTCATGGACACCTCAAAATGAAGACTAAGAAGTTTATTCTTGGACGGAACGATTATGATATACTCTGAGCCCAAAAAATAATTTTGAAGTCATGTACAGAACTAGTTGCTGGCAGCAACATTTATTTTATTGACAATGCACCAACACAATGAGAAGGAAAAACCTATGTATTTTTTCCACTCGCAGTCGCAGGTGAGGGTCGTATTTGCTAGCTACTAATGTATATCTTACTTTTTGCGCAGCACATTTTCCGTGGTGTATTCAATGAGACCTTTGGCTTTGGGGGCGGTGTTCAGGTGTTATCCTGGGTAAGTACTGAATGTCCTTGTTGCGTTTTTGTAAAGGCATCATCTCTAAGTTGGGGGATTTCGCAATCTCAGATGAACCTAACACTTGAAAGTTTTAGGAATTGTTTCGTAGCCTATTCCGTTATTTATGCCTTTAGTTATCCGTTGCTATGTTACTTAGACACTTCACTTTGGTCGAGCTTCACATGTCCATCACTCTGGCATTCTGACACGACATGAAACTTTGACTTTTACACTTCAGTTAGGCCACAATATGGAGCCTTTTCACAACTTTCTGTTGAGGCAGAGTAACATACATTAGTTGAACTATGAATTCTGCTTCTAACAGATTTTGAACCCGGTCTCGCTTTCTTCTTGTCTTATTTGATATAAATATAGAGAAGTATTATGTGAAACAGTGAAAGTAAACAGTTGACTGGCGCTTAGTACAAGTTTGTCAAACTCACACTTTTCCTGTTCTCTTTCAAATCAACAGATTATGGAAAGTATTCTATGATGACAAGGAGAGGCGAGGCAGATATCTTCTCGCTAAAGAGTTAATCAGCCGTCCTGATTCAGAAGAGCTAGAGGTAATTTTTTGCATATAGTCTTCCTATATTTGCTAAAAGTAATACAATGCTGTAACATCATGGAGTAATACGATATTTCGGAAAATCCTGCATAAGTCTGTGTTGACCTTGGAAGCTAACAAGATCACTTGTTATGATCACCACAATTATGATTGGACTTTAGTTTTACCCGTGGATATGATTTGCTTAGCTTCAATACTTCGTAAATGAATTTATATCTACTTGTTGAGCATGCTACCGATTCATGGATTATACAACCAGTTGTATATGTTGGACGGTGTAGAATCTGAGCTTTGTGATAAAGAATCTGTGATAAAGTATCCGAGCTTTATGNNTTTTTTTTTTGTTTTAACAATGAATGTTGTATCTATTGCAGTATATTTTCGGAGATGTGCAAGAGAAATCAGAAGAGGGGCCATCTTTACTTGCTAGAGCAGCTGGCATGTTCTCCTCTATCAATCGGTTTATGAAAGCTATGTAATAAACATCTTGTATCAACTATCAAGACATGTATCAAACGTCACAAATTGAAGATTACAGACTTACAGTGTTAATAAAATACTTGCATTTCCTCTCAGTACAGTAACACAAGAGTTGCGCCTTTTACATTCCAAGAATCAGCAAATAAATGCAGAAAGACAGAACTTGGCACATCTGTGATACTCCAACTCGGATGCAATTGTTGAATGCATGAACGTGTCGCCTGTGGAAAAAATTCATGTTTATGGTTTGAAATGAAGCACCAGTACATGCTGACACATGACAAGCATCCAAAGTGAAGAGTCCTACTATAATCATATAGTCGCCTCAACTTGCTTCTCCTCTTCATTCTGACCAATGTAGTGCAGAATAAACCTCTTGTCTGGTTTGTATCCTTCGTCTTCCATTTGAAGAAATAACTCCCCAAGTACACCATAAATGGCCTCGACTTGAGGATGCATCTGATCATACACAACAAAGCTATGAACCTTCTTTTCAATTTCTATCCAACTTATACCAGTTACCTTTGGTGACCCCGCCTCCTTCATTCTCTTAATTGTCCTTGCTCTATCGCTCCATTTTCCTTCAGCTGAAAAAATATTTGCCAACTGTACATAAGGAGTAGGGTTATCAGGTTCCAGCAGAAGTAACTGTTCAGCAGCATATTTTCCAAGCTCGGAATCACCACGAATAGCACAAGCACCGAGCAATGCTTGCCAAACTAAGATTCCAGGCTTCACTGGTAACTTGTCCACAAAGTTTTTAGCTTCACTAAGAAGTCCCGCTCTGCCTAACATATCAACAACACATGCATAATGTTCCATCCGAGGATTGATGTGATGAACTTTGGTCATCGATTCAAAGAACTCCATGCCTTTATCGATGACACCCATATGGCTGCAAGCATGGAGCAGCGATATGAATGTAACGTCTGTAGGCTCTACCCCTTCCGATAACATTTTCTCGAAATAGTGAATGGCTTTTAATCCATCACCATGACGAGCAAATGCTGCTATGATGGAATTCCAGGAGACGGAGTTTCTTTGAGGCATTCGTTCAAAAACTTTTGTCGACTCCTCCAGATTACCACATTTGGAGTACATGTTAATAAGTCCATTGCTTACAAAAGGGTTAGTGCCGAATCTCTTTTTGAAGACTAATGAATGAATCTGTTGGCCAAAAGCTAAAGAAGTGTCGGAACCAAACACACCAAGGATGGCAGAGACCATGTTCGGATCAACGTCAATCCCAGACCTCATCAATTTGAGAAAAACTTGAATGGCCTCTTCTTCAAGACCATTTTGAGCAAAACCCACAAGAACAATAGTCAATGAAACCCCGTCAAGCTTGTCAGCAGCGTAAAATATTTCCAATGCATCTTTCATGCTTTGGCATTTAGAGTACATGTCCATTAGTGCACTCTCAATATGCAATTCTGAATGAAATCCAAGTTTCCACACAAGACCATGAATTTGCCTCCCTTCTTGCAGAGCCTGCTTTCCCGAACAAGCTGAAAGCAAGCTTGAAAAAGTCCTTGAATTAGCGTCCACCAAGGCACCGCGCATCTCCTTGAAAACGTGCAAACTACTTTCATACAAGCCATTCTGCACAAGCCCTGAAATCACAGCAGTCCAAGTAACAACATTCCTGACACCCATCTCATCAAAAACCCTTTTCGCAAAGCCAGGACACCCGCATTTAAAATACGAAGTAATCAAAGCATTTCCAACCGTCATCTCACTTTCATACCCGCTTGAAATAACCAACCCATGAACCATTTCACTAACTCTAACGAAACTCCTCCCATCACAGGCCGATAAAACAGTCGTAAAAGTAGCTTGATCAAGCTCACAGACACCCAACTCAACCATTCCCCTAAAATACCCAAACCCTACACCGAATTTACCATTATTCAAAAACCCGGAAACTACAGAATTCCAAGACACAGTATCCCTAACAGGCATTTCATCAAACACCTTGACTGCGTCCCGCAACAACCGACATTTAGCATACATACCCAGCAGGGAATTCCAAACAATGATGCAAGTTTTGGGGTCAATGTGGGTGGTAGGGTCATAAAGATGGTAACTTTTGATGATTGAAGCATGAAGAGACGAACCGAGACGAATGTTTCCTTCTCTCCCATACTTGGAGAGAAGGCGGGTCAAGTTTACATGGTTGTGATGGAATGAAGTTGGGTTGTAATGTGTAAAATTGAGTGAAAAAGTGGTGAACGTTTTGATGAAAGGAGGGAAGAAAGGGTTGATTTTGTATGAAGACCATCTGGGTTTCATCAATGTACGTACATGTGCTACTCCACGCTGCACAGTCCTCACTAGCTTTGCCTTGGCTAAATTAAGTAACAGACGATTTTTCTAACGAGGGTCCAAAAGGCATGCTGATTGCTGAGTACATAACTAATCCAAAGGAGGAAATGTTTTCGAGATGATTCCGTCGTTTGGGTTCCCAAAGGGCACACGTTAAATAAGCTGTGCAAAACGTATTTTTGGCTGCTAAGTGCTAACCATGTCCAATGACATACTATTAGGCATATCGTATCGGAATGATACGATATCGATATTCTAGCTGTTACGTTGTTATTCTACCTTTATCTTTGGGATTTGCTATATCATTTGTTTCCTATTTACTAGGATCACTTTGTATTATATAAGGGCATTTTGCTAAATGGAATAAACACAATACAATTCCCTTTATTCACTGCCTCTTCTCTACTTCTCAACATTTGTATTTGATTTTATATACCCAACGGCAGCCGAGAGCTTTCTTATCGGGAGGAAGATCAGTTAATTCCCATGTGCCATTATTTTCAAGGGCCGAGATTTCGTCTTGTGATGAGTTTAATTAAATGTAGGAAGTAGAAGACATTCAGAGAATTGTAGAAAGATCTTCAAGTTGAATTTCATTAATTGTATTGTGTTAGGAGTACAATGCAGTTGAAGAAGTAATATATGCAGTTGGACAAGTAATAAAGCTGTGGACATTGTCCAGCAGATAAAGCAACAAACCTAAGCTACAAAGGACATAAGCAGTAGACTGCGTATCATCAAAAATACTCTAGTTTACATAGGATCCTTTTTCCTTGCTTTGAGATATGAGTAAGCTTGCTTCTTAGACAAGTCTAATTTCTTGTTGCTGTCCTTTGAGCTCGAATTAGTAGCATGCTTAGTTGTTTGATTAGTACTATCTTAAAAAAAAAAAAAAGACAGATGAGGCATAGTAATCACTGCTTGTATAGACATGCGCTGTGAGAGACTGATATATATCCACTATATCTGCAATC